>JARYGA010059635.1:0-30772 GCA_030545235.1 Helianthus tuberosus | reverse complement strand
AAGGTTCACAATGGTGTAAAATTAAAATGGGATATACCGGGCTAGGATTCGAGTTACAGGAACAAGGGCCAAACCAACCACCCAAGAATGGAATCGTCGAGCGAAAATACTTGACAACCTCCTAGATGCAGCTTTTCTTGCCACCAGACCTTTCTCCATCAATTAGGAATCTGATGTCGGTACTAAATACATTCCTTAAATTGTAGCCATTTGTTGAGTGTTTTTTTTTGTTTCTAATCCGCATATATATCACCATTGCCCTTGAATTTATTGACTGTATATCTCTTAAATGTCAACATATACACGTGTGATTTCATTTACGAAGATTTTCCAATGCCGAGAACCTCGATCAGAGAGTAAAAAAGGCGTAAGGTTCACCATGGTGTAAGATTAAAATGGGATATACCGGGCTAGGATTCGAGTTATAGGAACAAGGGCATACCAACCACCCAAGAATGGAATCGTCGAGCGAAAACACTTGACAACCTCCTAGAAGCAGCTTTTCGTGCCACCAGACCTTTCTCCATCAATTAGGAATCTGATGCCGTCACTAAACACATTCCTTAAATTGTAGCCATTTGCTGAGTGTTTTTTTTGGTGTCTAATCGACATATATATCACCATTGCCCTTGATTTTCTTGACTGTATATCTCTTAAATGTCAACATATTCACGTGTGATTTAGTTTATGAAGATTTTTCAATGCCGAGAACCTCTATCAGAGAGTAAAAAAGGCGTAAGGTTCACAATGGTGTAAAATTAAAATGGGATATACCGGGATAGGATTCGAGTTACAGGAACAAGGGCCAAACCAACCAACCAAGAATGGAATCGTCGAGAGAAAACACTTGACAACCTCCTAGAAGCAGCTTTTGTTGCCACCAGACCTTTCTCCATCAATTAGGAATCTGATGCCGTCACTAAACACGTTCCTTAAATTGTAGCCATTTGTTGAGTGTTTTTTTTTGTGTCTAATCTGCATATATATCACCATTGCCCTTGATTTTCTTGATTGTATATCTCTTAAATGTCAACATATACACGTGTGATTTAGTTTACGAAGATTTTTCAATGCCGAGAACCTCGATCAGAGAGTAAAAAAGGCGTAAGGTTCACAATGGTGTAAAATTAAAATGGGATATACCGGGCTAGGATTCGAGTTACAGGAACAAGGGCCAAACCAACCACCCAAGAATGGAATCGTCGAGCGAAAATACTTGAAAACCTCCTAGAAGCAGCTTTTCTTGCCACCAGACCATTGTCCATCAATTAGGAATCTTATTCCGGTACTAAATACATTCCTTAAATTGTAGCCATTTGTTGAGTGCTTTTTTTTTGTTTCTAATCCGCATATATATCACCATTGCCCTGAAATTTATTGACTGTATATCTCTTAAATGTCAACATATACACGTGTGATTTCGTTTACGAAGATTTTTCAATGCCGAGAACCTCGATCAGAGAGTAAAAAAGGCGTAAGGTTCACAATGGTGTAAGATTAAAATGGGATATACCGGGCTAGGATTCGAGTTACAGGAACAAGGGCAAACCAACCACCTAAGAATGGAATCGTCGAGCGAAAACACTTGACAACCTCCTAGAAGCAACTTTTCTTGCCACCAGACTTTTCTCCATCAATTGGGAATCTGATGCCGTCACTAAACACATTCCTTAAATTGTAGCCATTTGTTGAGTGTTTTTTTTTTGTGTCTAATCTGCATATATATCACCATTGCCCTTGATTTTCTTGACTGTATATCTCTTAAATGTCAACATATACACGTGTGATTTAGTTTACGAAGATTTTTCAATGCCGAGAACCTCGATCAGAGAGTAAAAAAGGCGTAAGGTTCACAATGGTGTAAAATTAAAATGGGATATACCGGGCTAGGATTCGAGTTACAGGAACAAGGGCCAAACCAACCACCCAAGAATGGAATCGTCGAGCGAAAATACTTGACAACCTACTAGATGCAGCTTTTCTTGCCACCAGACCTTTCTCCATCAATTAGGAATATGATGCCGGTACTAAATACATTCCATAAATTGTAGCCATTTGTTGAGTGTTTTTTTTGTTTCTAATACGCATATATATCACCATTGCCCTTGAATTTATTGACTGTATATCTCTTAAATGTCATCATATACACGTGTGATTTCATTTACGAATATTTTTCAATGCCGAGAACCTCGATCAGAGAGTAAAAAAGGCGTAAGGTTCACAATGGTGTAAAATTAAATTGGGATATACAGGGCTAGGATTCGAGTTACATGAACAAGGGCCAAACCAACCACCCAAGAATGGAATCGTTGAGCGAAAACACTTGACAACCTCCTAGAAGCAGCTTTTCTTGCTACCAGACCTTTCTCCATCAATTAGGAATCTGATGCCGTCACTAAACACATTCCTTAAATTGTAGCCATTTGTTGAGTGTTTTTTTTTGTGTCTAATCTGCATATATATCACCATTGCCCTTGATTTTCTTGATTGTATATCTCTTAAATGTCACCATATACACGTGTGATTTAGTTTACGAAGATTTTTCAATGCCGAGAACTTTGATCAGAGAGTAAAAAAGGCGTAAGGTTCACAATGGTGTAAAAATAAAATAGGATATACCGGGCTAGGATTCGAGTTATAGGAACAAGGGCCAAACCAACCACCCAAGAATGGAATCGTCGAGCGACAACACTTGACAACCTCCTAGAAGCAGCTTTTCTTGCCACCGGACCTTCTCTATCAGTTAGGAATCTGATGCAGTCACTAAACACATTCCTTAAATTGTAGCCATTTGTTGAGTGTTTTTTTTGGTGTCTAATCGGCATATATATCACCATTGCCCTTGATTTTCTTGACTGTATATCTCTTAAATGTCAACATATTCACGTGTGATTTAGTTTATGAAGATTTTTCAATGCCGAGAACCTCTATCAGAGAGTAAAAAAGGCGTAAGGTTCACAATGGTGTAAAATTAAAATGGGATATACCGGGCTAGGATTCGAGTTACAGGAACAAGGCCCAAACCAACCACCCAAGAATGGAATCGTCGAGAGAAAACACTTGACAACCTCCTAGAAGCAGCTTTTGTTGCCACCAGACCTTTCTCCATCAATTAGGAATCTGATGCCGTCACTAAACACATTCCTTAAATTGTAGCCATTTGTTGAGTGTTTTTTTTTGTGTCTAATCTGCATATATATCACCATTGCCCTTGATTTTCTTGATTGTATATCTCTTAAATGTCACCATATACACGTGTGATTTAGTTTACGAAGATTTTTCAATGCCGAGAACTTTGATCAGAGAGTAAAAAAGGCGTAAGGTTCACAATGGTGTAAAATTAAAATGGGATATACCGGGCTAGGATTCGAGTTACAGGAACAAGGGCCAAACCAACCACCCAAGAATGGAATCGTTGAGCGAAAATACTTGAAAACCTCCTAGAAGCAGCTTTTCTTGCCACCAGACCATTGTCCATCAATTAGGAATTTTATGCCGGTACTAAATACATTCCTTAAATTGTAGCCATTTGTTGTGTCCTTTTTTTTTGTTTCTAATCCGCATATATATCACCATTGCCCTTGAATTTATTGACTGTATATCTCTTAAATGTCAACATATACAAGTGTGATTTCGTTTACGAAGATTTTTCAATGCCGAGAACCTCGATCAGAGAGTAAAAAAGGCGTAAGGTTCACAATGGTGTAAAATTAAAATGGGATATACCGGGCTAGGATTCGAGTTACAGGAACAAGGGCAAACCAACCACCCAAGAATGGAATCGTCGAGCGAAAACACTTGACAACCTCCTAGAAGCAACTTTTCTTGCCACCAGACTTTTCTCCATCAATTAGGAATCTGATGCCGTCACTAAACACATTTCTTAAATTGTAGCCATTTGTTGAGTGTTTTTTTTTGTGTCTAATCTGCATATATATCACCATTGCCCTTGATTTTCTTGACTGTATATCTCTTAAATGTCAACATATACACGTGTGATTTAGTTTACGAAGATTTTTCAATTCCGAGAACCTCAATCAAAGAGTAAAAAAGGCGTAAGGTTCACAATGGTGTAAAATTAAAATGGGATATACCGGGCTAGGATTCGAGTTACAGGAACACGGGCCAAACCAACCACCCAAGAATGGAATCGTCGAGCGAAAATACTTGACAACCTCCTAGATGCAGCTTTTCTTGCCACCAGACCTTTTTCCATCAATTAGGAATCTGATGCCGGTACTGAATACATTCCTTAAATTGTAGCCATTTGTTGAGTGTTTTTTTTTGTTTCTAATACGCATATATATCACCATTGCCCTTGAATTTATTGACTGCATATCTCTTAAATGTCAACATATACACGTGTGATTTCATTTACGAAGATTTTTCAATGCCGAGAACCTCGATCAGAGAGTAAAAAAGGCGTAAGGTTCACAATGGTGTAAAATTAAATTGGGATATACAGGGCTAGGATTCGAGTTACATGAACAAGGGCCAAACCAACCACCCAAGAATGGAATCGTCGAGCGAAAACACTTGTCAACCTCCTAGAAGCAGCTTTTCTTGCCACCAGACCTTTCTCCATCAATTAGGAATCTGATGCCGTCACTAAACACATTCCTTAAATTGTAGCCATTTGTTGAGTGTTTTTGTTTGGTGTCTAATCGGCATATATCTCCATTGCCCTTCAATTTCTTGACTGTATATCTCTTAAATGTCAACATATACACTTGTAATTTAGTTTACGAAGATTTTTCAATGCCGAGAACCTCTATCAAAGAGTAAAAAAGGCGTAAGGTTCACAATGGTGTAAAATTAAAATGGGATATACCGGGCTAGGATTCGAGTTACAGGAACAAGGGCCAAACCAACCACCCAAGAATGGAATCATCGATAGAAAACACTTGACAACCTCCTAGAAGCAGCTTTTGTTGCCACCAGACCTTTCTCCATCAATTAGGAATCTGATGCCATCACTAAACGCATTCCTTAAATTGTAGCCATTTGTTGAGTGTTATTTTTTGTGTCTAATCTGATTATATATCACCATTGCGCTTGATTTTCTTGACTGTATATCTCTTAAATGTCAACATATACACGTGTGATTTAGTTTACGAAGATTTTTCAATACCGAGAACCTCGATCAGAGAGTAAAAAAGGCGTAAGGTTCACAATGGTGTAAAATTAAAATGGGATATACCGGGCTAGGATTCGAGTTACAGGAACAAGGGCCAAACCAACCACCCAAGAATGGAATCGTCGAGCGAAAATACTTGACAACCTCCTAGAAGCAGCTTTTCTTGCCACCAGACCTTTCTCCATCAATTAGGAATCTGATGCCGGTACTAAATACATTCCTTAAATTGTAGCCATTTGTTGAGCGTTTTTTTTTTTGTTTCTAATCCGCATATATATCACCATTGCCCTTGAATTTATTGACTGTATATCTCTTAAATGTCAACATATACACGTGTGATTTCATTTACGAAGATTTTTCAATGCCGAGAACCTCGATCAGAGAGTAAAAAAGGCGTAAGGTTCACAATGGTGTAAGATTAAAATGGGATATACCGGGCTAGGATTCGTGTTATAGGAACAAGGGCAAACCAACCACCCAAGAATGGAATCGTCGAGCGAAAACACTTGACAACCTCCTAGAAGCAGCTTTTCTTGCCACCAGACCTTTCTCCATCAATTAGAAATCTGATGCCGTCACTAAACACATTCCTTAAATTGTAGCCATTTGTTGAGTGTTTTTTTTTGGTGTCTAATCGGCATATATATCACCATTGACCTTGATTTTCTTGACTGTATATCTCTTAAATGTCAACATATTCACGTATGATTTAGTTTATGAAGATTTTTCAATGCCGAGAACCTCAATCAGGGAGTAAAAAAGGCGTAAGGTTCACAATGGTGTAAAATTAAAATGGGATATACCGGGCTAGGATTCGAGTTACAGGAACAAGGGCCAAACCAACCACCCAAGAATGGAATCGTCGAGAGAAAACACTTGACAACCTCCTAAAAGCAGCTTTTGTTGCCACCCGACCTTTCTCCATCAATTAGGAATCTGATGCCGTCACTAAACACATTCCTTAAATTGTAGCCATTTGTTGAGTGTCTTTTTTTGTGTCTAATCTGCATATATATCACCATTGCCCTTGATTTTCTTGACTGTATATCTCTTAAATGTCAACATATACATGTGTGATTTAGTTTACGAAGATTTTTCAATGCCGAGAACCTCGATCAGAGAGTAAAAAAGGAGTAAGGTTCACAATGGTGTAAAATTAAAATGGGATATACCGGGCTAGGATTCGAGTTACAGGAACAAGGGCCAAACCAACCACCCAAGAATGGAATCGTCGAGCGAAAATACTTGACAACCTCCTAGAAGCAGCTTTTCTTGCCACCAGACCTTTCTCCATCAATTAGGAATCTGATGCCGGTACTAAGTACATTCCTTAAATTGTAGCCATTTGTTGAGCGTTTTTTTTTGTTTCTAATCCGCATATATATCACCATTGCCCTTGAATTTATTGACTGTATATCTCTTAAATGTCAACATATACACGTGTGATTTCATTTACGAAGATTTTTCAATGCCGAGAACCTCGATCAGAGAGTAAAAAAGGCGTAAGGTTCACAATGGTGTAAGATTAAAATGGGATATACCGGGCTAGGATTCGTGTTATAGGAACAAGGGCAAACCAACCACCCAAGAATGGAATCGTCGAGCGAAAACACTTGACAACCTCCTAGAAGCAGCTTTTCTTGCCACCAGACCTTTCTCCATCAATTAGGAATCTGATGCCGTCACTAAACACATTCCTTAAATTGTAGCCATTTGTTGAGTGTTTTTTTTTTGTGTCTAATCGGCATATATATCACCATTGACCTTGATTTTCTTGACTGTATATCTCTTAAATGTCAACATATTCACGTGTGATTTAGTTTATGAAGATTTTTCAATGCCGAGAACCTCTATCAGGGAGTAAAAAAGGCGTAAGGTTCACAATGGTGTAAAATTAAAATGGGATATACCGGGCTAGGATTCGAGTTACAGGAACAAGGGCCAAACCAACCACCCCAGAATGGAATCGTCGAGAGAAAACACTTGACAACCTCCTAGAAGCAGCTTTTGTTGCCACCAGACCTTTCTCCATCAATTAGGAATCTGATGCCGTCACTAAACACATTCCTTAAATTGTAGCCATTTGTTGAGTGTTTTTTTTTATGTCTAATCTGCATATATATCACCATTGCCCTTGATTTTCTTGACTGTATATCTCTTAAATGTCAACATATACACGTGTGATTTAGTTTACGAAGATTTTTCAATGCCAAGAACCTCGATCAGAGAGTAAAAAAGGCGTAAGGTTCACAATGGTGTAAAATTAAAATGGGATATACCGGGCTAGGATTCGAGTTACAGGAACAAGGGCCAAACCAACCACCCAAGAATGGAATCGTCGAGCGAAAATACTTGACAACCTCCTAGAAGCAGCTTTTCTTGCCACCAGACCATTGTCCATCAATTAGGAATCTTATGCCGGTACTAAATACATTCCTTAAATTGTAGCCATTTGTTGAGTGCTTTTTTTTGTTTCTAATCCGCACATATATCACCATTGCCCTTGAATTTATTGACTGTATATCTCTTAAATGTCAACATATACACGTGTGATTTCGTTTACGAAGAGTTTTCAATGCCGAGAACCTCGATCAGAGAGTAAAAAAGGCGTAAGGTTCACAATGGTGTAAGATTAAAATGGGATATACCGGGCTAGGATTCGAGTTACAAGAACAAGGGCAAACCAACCACCCAAGATTGGAATCGTCGAGCGAAAACACTTGACAACCTCCTAGAAGCAACTTTTCTTGCCACCAGACCTTTCTCCATCAATAAGGAATCTGATGCCGTCACTAAACACATTCCTTAAATTGTAGCCATTTGTTGAGTGTTTTTTTGGCGTCTAATCCGCATATATATCACCATCGCCTAGATTTTCTTGACTGTATATCTCTTAAATGTCAACATATACACGTGTGATTTAATTTACGAAGATTTTTCAATGCCGAGAACCTCGATCAGATAGTAAAAAAGGCGTAAGGTTCACAATGGTGTAAAATTAAAATGGGATATACCGGGCTAGGATTCGAGTTACAGGAACACGGGCCAAACCAACCACCCAAGAATGGAATCGTCGAGCGAAAATACTTGACAACCTTCTAGAAGCAACTTTTCTTGCCACCAGACCTTTCTCCATCAATTAGGAATCTAATGCCGGTACTAAATACATTCCTTAAATTGTAGCCATTTGTTGAGTGTTTTTTTTTGGTTTCTAATCCGCATATATATCACCATTGCCCTTGAATTTATTGACTGTATATCTCTTAAATGTCAACATATACACGTGTGATTTCGTTTACGAAGATTTTTCAATGCCGAGAACCTCGATCAGAGAGTAAAAAAGGCGTAAGGTTCACAATGGTGTAAGATTAAAATGGGATATACCGGGCTAGGATTCGAGTTACAGGAACAAGGGAAAACCAACCACCCAAGAATGGAATCGTCGAGCGAAAACAGTTGACAACCTCGTAGAAGCAGCTTTTCTTGCCAGCAGACCTTTCTCCATCAATTAGGAATCTGATGCCGTCACTAAACACATTCCTTAAATTGTAGCCATTTGTTGAGTGTTTTCTTTTGTGTCTAATCTGCATATATATCACCATTGCCCTTGATTTTCTTGACTGTATATCTCTTAAATGTCAACATATACACGTGTGATTTAGTTTACGAAGATTTTTCAATGCCGAGAACCTCAATCAGAGAGTAAAAAAGGGGTAAGGTTCACAATGGTGTAAAATTAAAATGGGATATACCGGGCTAGGATTCGAGTTACAGGAACAAGGGCCAAACCAACCACCCAAGAATGGAATCGTCGAGCGAAAATACTTCACAACCTCCTAGATGCAGCTTTTCTTGCCACCAGACCTTTCTCCATCAATTAGGAATCTGATGCCGGTACTGAATACATTCCTTAAATTGTAGCCATTTGTTGAGTGTTTTTTTTTTGTTTCTAATACGCATATATATCACCATTGCCCTTGAATTTATTGACTGTATATATCTCTTAAATGTCAACATATACACGTGTGATTTCATTTACGAAGATTTTTCAATGCCGAGAACCTCGATCAGAGAGTAAAAAAGGCGTAAGGTTCACAATGGTGTAAAATTAAAATGGGATATACCGGGCTAGGATTCGAGTTACATGAACAAGGGCCAAACCAACCACCCAAGAATGGAATCGTCGAGCGAAAACACTTGTCAACCTCCTAGAAGCAGCTTTTCTTGCCACCAGACCTTTCTCCATCAATTAGGAATCTGATGTCGTCACTAAACACATTCCTTAAATTGTAGCCATTTGTTGAGTGTTTTTGTTTGGTGTCTAATCGGCATATATATCTCCATTGCCCTTGATTTTCTTGACTGTATATCTCTTAAATGTCAACATATACACTTGTGATTTAGTTTACGAAGATTTTTCAATGCCGAGAACCTCTATCAGAGAGTAAAAAAGGCGTAAGGTTCACAATGGTGTAAAATTAAAATGGGATATACCGGGCTAGGATTCGAGTTACAGGAACAAGGGCCAAACCAACCACCCAAGAATGGAATCATCGATAGAAAACACTTGACAACCTCCTAGAAGCAGCTTTTGTTGCCACCAGACCTTTTCCATCAATTAGGAATCTGATGCCATCACTAAACGCATTCCTTAAATTGTAGCCATTTGTTGAGTGTTATTTTTTGTGTCTAATTTGCATATATATCACCATTGCGCTTGATTTTCTTGACTGTATATCTCTTAAATGTCAACATATACACGTGTGATTTAGTTTACGAAGATTTTTCAATACCGAGAACCTCGATCAGAGAGTAAAAAATGCGTAAGGTTCACAATGGTGTAAAATTAAAATGGGATATACCGGGCTAGGATTCGAGTTACAGGAACAAGGGCCAAACCAACCACCCAAGAATGGAATCGTCGAGCGAAAATACTTGACAACCTCCTAGAAGCAGCTTTTCTTGCCACCAGACCTTTCTCCATCAATTAGGAATCTGATGCCGGTACTAAATACATTCCTTAAATTGTAGCCATTTGTTGAGCGTTTTTTTTTTGTTTCTAATCCGCATATATATCACCATTGCCCTTGAATTTATTGACTGTATATCTCTTAAATGTCAACATATACACGTGTGATTTCATTTACGAAGATTTTTCAATGCCGAGAACCTCGATCAGAGAGTAAAAAAGGCGTAAGGTTCACAATGGTGTAAGATTAAAATGGGATATACCGGGCTAGGATTCGAGTTATAGGAATAAGGGCAAACCAACCACCCAAGAATGGAATCGTTGAGCGAAAACACTTGACAACCTCCTAGAAGCAGCTTTTCTTGCCACCAGACCTTTCTCCATCAATTAGGAATCTGATGCCGTCACTAAACACATTCCTTAAATTGTAGCCATTTGTTGAGTGTTTTTTTTTGTTTCTAATCTGCATATATATCACCATTGCCCTTGATTTTCTTGATTGTATATCTCTTAAATGTCAACATATACACGTGTGATTTAGTTTACGAAGATTTTTCAATGCCGAGAACCTCGATCAGAGAGTAAAAAAGGCGTAAGGTTCACAATGGTGTAAAATTAAAATGGGATATACCGGGCTAGGATTCGAGTTACAGGAACAAGGGCCAAACTAACCACCCAAGAATGGAATCGTCGAGCGAAAATACTTGACAACCTCCTAGAAGCAGCTTTTCTTGCCACCAGACCATTGTCCATCAATTAGGAATCTTATGCCGGTACTAAATACATTCCTTAAATTGTAGCCATTTGTTGAGTGCTTTTTTTGTTTCTAATCCGCATATATATCACCATTGCCCTTGAATTTATTGACTGTATATCTCTTAAATGTCAACATATACACGTGTGATTTCGTTTACGAAGAGTTTTCAATGCCGAGAACCTCGATCAGAGAGTAAAAAAGGCGTAAGGTTCACAATGGTGTAAGATTAAAATGGGATATACCGGGCTAGGATTCGAGTTACAGGAACAAGGGCAAACCAACCACCCAAGATTGGAATCGTCGAGCGAAAACACTTGACAACCTCCTAGAAGCAACTTTTCTTGCCACCAGACCTTTCTCCATCAATAAGGAATCTGATGCCGTCACTAAACACATTCCTTAAATTATAGCCATTTGTTGAGTGTTTTTTTGGCGTCTAATCCGCATATATATCACCATCGCCCATGATTTTCTTGACTGTATATCTCTTAAATGTCAACATATACACGTGTGATTTAATTTACGAAGATTTTTCTATGCCGAGAACCTCGATCAGATAGTAAAAAAGGCGTAAGGTTCACAATGGTGTAAAATTAAAATGGGATATACCGGGCTAGGGTTCGAGTTATAGGAACACGGGACAAACCAACCACCCAAGAATGGAATCGTCGAGCGAAAATACTTGACAACCTCCTAGAAGCAGCTTTTCTTGCCACCAGACCTTTCTCCATCAATTAGGAATCTGATGCCGGTACTAAATACATTCCTTAAATTGTAGCAATTTGTTGAGCGTTTTTTTTTTGTTTCTAATCCGCATATATATCACCATTGCCCTTGAATTTATTGACTGTATATCTCTTAAATGTCAACATATACACGTGTGATTTCATTTACGAAGATTTTTCAATGCCGAGAACCTCGATCAGAGAGTAAAAAAGGCGTAAGGTTCACAATGGTGTAAGATTAAAATGGGATATACCGGGCTAGGATTCGAGTTATAGGAACAAGGGCAAATTAACCACCCAAGAATGGAATCGTCGAGCGAAAACACTTGACAACCTCCTAGAAGCAGCTTTTCTTGCCACCAGACCTTTCTCCATCAATTAGGAATCTGATGCCGTCACTAAACACATTCCTTAAATTGTAGCCATTTGTTGAGTGTTTTTTTTTGGTGTCTAATCAGCATATATATCACCATTGACCTTGATTTTCTTGACCGTATATCTCTTAAATGTCAACATATTCACGTGTGATTTAGTTTATGAAGATTTTTCAATGCCGAGAACCTCTATCAGGGAGTAAAAAAGGCGTAAGGTTCACAATGGTGTAAAATTAAAATGGGATATACCGGGCTAGGATTCGAGTTACAGGAACAAGGGCCAAACCAACCACCCAAGAATGGAATCGTCGAGAGAAAACACTTGACAACCTCCTAGAAGCAGCTTTTGTTGCCACCAGAACTTTCTCCATCAATTAGGAATCTGTTGCCGTCACTAAACACATTCCTTAAATTGTAGCCATTTGTTGAGTGTTTTTTTTGTGTCTAATCTGCATATATATCACCATTGCCCTTGATTTTCTTGATTGTATATCTCTTAAATGTCAACATATACACGTGTGATTTAGTTTACGAAGAATTTTCAATGCCGAGAACCTCGATCAGAGAGTAAAAAAGGCGTAAGGTTCACAATGGTGTAAAATTAAAATGGGATTTACCGGGCTAGGATTCGAGTTACAGGAACAAGGGCCAAACCAACCACCCAAGAATGGAATCGTCGAGCGAAAATACTTGACAACCTCCTAGAAGCAGCTTTTCTTGCCACCAGACCATTGTCCATCAATTAGGAATCTTATGCCGGTACTAAATACATTCCTTAAATTGTAGCCATTTGTTGAGTGCTTTTTTTGTTTCTAATCCGCATATATATCACCATTGCCCTTGAATTTATTGACTGTATATCTCTTAAATGTCAACATATACACGTGTGATTTCGTTTACGAAGAGTTTTCAATGCCGAGAACCTCGATCAGAGAGTAAAAAAGGCGTAAGGTTCACAATGGTGTAAGATTAAAATGGGATATACCGGGCTAGGATTCGAGTTACAAGAACAAGGGCAAACCAACCACCCAAGATTGGAATCGTCGAGCGAAAACACTTGACAACCTCCTAGAAGCAACTTTTCTTGCCACCAGACCTTTCTCCATCAATAAGGAATCTGATGCCGTCACTAAACACATTCCTTAAATTGTAGCCATTTGTTGAGTGTTTTTTTTGGCGTCTAATCCGCATATATATCACCATCGCCCATGATTTTCTTGACTGTATATCTCTTAAATGTCAACATATACACGTGTGATTTAATTTACGAAGATTTTTCAATGCCGAGAACCTCGATCAGATAGTAAAAAAGGCGTAAGGTTCACAATGGTGTAAAATTAAAATGGGATATACCGGGCTAGGATTCGAGTTACAGGAACACGGGCCAAACCAACCACCCAAGAATGGAATCGTCGAGCGAAAATACTTGACAACCTCCTAGAAGCAACTTTTCTTGCCACCAGACCTTTCTCCATCAATTAGGAATCTAATGCCGGTACTAAATACATTCCTTAAATTGTAGCCATTTGTTGAGTGTTTTTTTTTTGGTTTCTAATCCGCATATATATCACCATTGCCCTTGAATTTATTGACTGTATATCTCTTAAATGTCAACATATACACGTGTGATTTCGTTTACGAAGATTTTTCAATGCCGAGAACCTCGATCAGAGAGTAAAAAAGGCGTAAGGTTCACAATGGTGTAAGATTAAAATGGGATATACCGGGCTAGGATTCGAGTTACAGGAACTAGGGAAAACCAACCACCCAAGAATGGAATCGTCGAGCGAAAACACTTGACAACCTCATAGAAGCAGCTTTTCTTGCCAGCAGACCTTTCTCCATCAATTAGGAATCTGATGCCGTCACTAAACACATTCCTTAAATTGTAGCCATTTGTTGAGTGTTTTTTTTTGTGTCTAATCTGCATATATATCACCATTGCCCTTGATTTTCTTGACTGTATATCTCTTAAATGTCAACATATACACGTGTGATTTAGTTTACGAAGATTTTTCAATGCCGAGAACCTCAATCAGAGAGTAAAAAAGGCGTAAGGTTCACAATGGTGTAAAATTAAAATGGGATATACCGGGCTAGGATTCGAGTTACAGGAACAAGGGCCAAACCAACCACCCAAGAATGGAATCGTCGAGCGAAAATACTTGACAACCTCCTAGATGCAGCTTTTCTTGCCACCAGACCTTTCTCCATCAATTAGGAATCTGATGCCGGTACTGAATACATTCCTTAAATTGTAGCCATTTGTTGAGTGTTTTTTTTTTGTTTCTAATACGCATATATATCACCATTGCCCTTGAATTTATTGACTGTATATCTCTTAAATGTCAACATATACACGTGTGATTTCATTTACGAAGATTTTTCAATGCCGAGAACCTCGATCAGAGAGTAAAAAAGGCGTAAGGTTCACAATGGTGTAAAATTAAAATGGGATATACCGGGCTAGGATTCGAGTTACATGAACAAGGGCCAAACCAACCACCCAAGAATGGAATCGTCGAGCGAAAACACTTGTCAACCTCCTAGAAGCAGCTTTTCTTGCCACCAGACCTTTCTCCATCAATTAGGAATCTGATGTCGTCACTAAACACATTCCTTAAATTGTAGCCATTTGTTGAGTGTTTTTGTTTGGTGTCTAATCGGCATATATATCTCCATTGCCCTTGATTTTCTTGACTGTATATCTCTTAAATGTCAACATATACACTTGTGATTTAGTTTACGAAGATTTTTCAATGCCGAGAACCTCTATCAGAGAGTAAAAAAGGCGTGAGGTTCACAATGGTGTAAAATTAAAATGGGATATACCGGGCTAGGATTCGAGTTACAGGAACAAGGGCCAAACCAACCACCCAAGAATGGAATCATCGATAGAAAACAGTTGACAACCTCCTAGAAGCAGCTTTTGTTGCCACCAGACCTTTCTCCATCAATTAGGAATCTGATGCCATCACTAAACGCATTCCTTAAATTGTAGCCATTTGTTGAGTGTTATTTTTTGTGTCTAATCTGCATATATATCACCATTGCGCTTGATTTTCTTGACTGTATATCTCTTAAATGTCAACATATACACGTGTGATTTAGTTTACGAAGATTTTTCAATACCGAGAACCTCGATCAGAGAGTAAAAAACGCGTAAGGTTCACAATGGTGTAAAATTAAAATGGGATATACCGGGCTAGGATTCGAGTTACAGGAACAAGGGCCAAACCAACCACCTAAGAATGGAATCGTCGAGCGAAAATACTTGACAACCTCCTAGAAGCAGCTTTTCTTGCCACCAGACCTTTCTCCATCAATTAGGAATCTGATGCCGGTACTAAATACATTCCTTAAATTGTAGCCATTTGTTGAGCATTTTTTTTTGTTTCTAATCCGCATATATATCACCATTGCCCTTGAATTTATTGACTGTATATCTCTTAAATGTCAACATATACACGTGTGATTTCATTTACGAAGATTTTTCAATGCCGAGAACCTCGATCAGAGAGTAAAAAAGGCGTAAGGTTCACAATGGTGTAAGATTAAAATGGGATATACCGGGCTAGGATTCGAGTTATAGGAACAAGGGCAAACCAACCACCCAAGAATGGAATCGTCGAGCGAAAACACTTGACAACCTCCTAGAAGCAGCTTTTCTTGCCACCAGACCTTTCTCCATCAATTAGGAATCTGATGCCGTCACTAAACACATTCCTTAAATTGTAGCCATTTGTTGAGTGTTTTTTTTGGTGTCTAATCAGCATATATATCACCATTGACCTTGATTTTCTAGACTGTATATCTCTTAAATGTCAACATATTCACGTGTGATTTAGTTTATGAAGATTTTTCAATGCCGAGAACCTCTATCAGGGAGTAAAAAAGGCGTAAGGTTCACAATGGTGTAAAATTAAAATGGGATATACCGGGCTAGGATTCGAGTTACAGGAACAAGGGCCAAACCAACCACCCAAGAATGGAATCGTCGAGAGAAAACACTTGACAACCTTCTAGAAGCAGCTTTTGTTGCCACCAGACCTTTCTCCATCAATTAGGAATCTGATGCCGTCACTAAACACATTCCTTAAATTGTAGCCATTTGTTGAGTGTTTTTTTTTGTGTCTAATCTGCATATATATCACCATTGCCCTTGATTTTCTTGATTGTATATCTCTTAAATATCAACATATACACGTGTGATTTAGTTTACGAAGATTTTTCAATGCCGAGAACCTCGAACAGAGAGTAAAAAAGGCGTAAGGTTCACAATGGTGTAAAATTAAAATGGGATATACCGGACTAGGATTCGAGTTACAGGAACAAGGGCCAAACCAACCACCCAAGAATGGAATCGTCGAGCGAAAATACTTGACAACCTCCTTGAAGCAGCTTTTCTTGACACCAGACCATTGTCCATCAATTAGGAATCTTATGCCGGTACTAAATACATTCCTTAAATTGTAGCCATTTGTTGAGTGCTTTTTTTGTTTCTAATCCGCATATATATCACCATTGCCCTTGAATTTATTGACTGTATAGCTGTTAAATGTCAACATATACACGTGTGATTTCGTTTACGAAGAGTTTTCAATGCCGAGAACCTCGATCAGAGAGTAAAAAAGGCGTAAGGTTCACAATGGTGTAAGATTAAAATGGGATATACCGGGCTAGGATTCGAGTTACAGGAACAAGGGCAAACCAACCACCCAAGATTGGAATCGTCGAGCGAAAACACTTGACAACCTCCTAGAAGCAACTTTTCTTGCCACCAGACCTTTCTCCATCAATAAGGAATCTGATGCCGTCACTAAACACATTCCTTAAATTGTAGCCATTTGTTGAGTGTTTTTTTTTGGCGTCTAATCCGCATATATATCACCATCGCCCATGATTTTCTTGACTGTATATCTCTTAAATGTCAACATATACACGTGTGATTTAATTTACGAAGATTTTTCAATGCCGAGAACCTCGATCAGATAGTAAAAAAGGCGTAAGGTTCACAATGGTGTAAAATTAAATTGGGATATACCGGGCTAGGGTTCGAGTTATAGGAACACGGGCCAAACCAACCACCCAAGAATGGAATCGTCGAGCGAAAATACTTGACAACCTCCTAGAAGCAACTTTTCTTGCCACCAGACATTTCTCCATCAATTAGGAATCTAATGCCGGTACTAAATACATTCCTTAAATTGTAGCCATTTGTTGAGTGTTTTTTTTTGGTTTCTAATCCGCATATATATCACCATTGCCCTTGAATTTATTGATTGTATATCTCTTAAATGTCAACATATACACGTGTGATTTCGTTTACGAAGATTTTTCAATGCCGAGAACCTCGATCAGAGAGTAAAAAAGGCGTAAGGTTCACAATGGTGTAAGATTAAAATGGGATATACCGGGCTAGGATTCGAGTTACAGGAACAAGGGCAAACCAACCACCCAAGAATGGAATCGTCGAGCGAAAACACTTGACAACCTCGTAGAAGCAGCTTTTCTTGCCACCAGACCTTTCTCCATCAATTAGGAATCTGATGCCGTAAACACATTCCTTAAATTGTAGCCATTTGTTGAGTGTTTTTTTTGGCGTCTAATCCGCATATATATCACCATTGCCCATGATTTTCATGACTGTATATCTCTGAAATGTCAACATATACACGTGTGATTTAGTTTATGAAGATTTTTCAATGCCGAGAACCTCGATCAGTGAATAAAAAAGGCGTAAGGTTCACAATGGTGTAAAATTAAAATGGGATATACCAAGCTAGGATTCGAGTTACAGGAACAAGTGCCAAACCAACCACCCAAGAATGGAATCGTCGAGCGAAAACACTTGACAACCTCCTAGAAGCAGCTTTTCTTGCCACCAGACCTTTCTCCATCAATTAGGAATCTGATGCCATCACCAAACACATTCCTTAAATTGTAGCAATTTGTTGAGTGTTTTTTTTTGGTGTCTAATCCGCATATATATCACCATTCCCGTTGATTTTCTTGACTGTATATCTCTTAAATATCAACATATACACGTGTGATTTAGTTTACAAAGATTTTTCTGTTGGTGCATACGTTTGTTGACTTCGTCTTGTATCGAGTCTTGTATTAGAGTGGCTAGATCAGGGCACGAAAAACGAGAAATATGTGTTGGTAGCTATTTCGCACGAAATAGCATGTTGGTCATTTCGCACGAAATGACTTAATCATTTCGTACGAAATAGCGAAATAGCTTGGCTGTTTCGTTTGAACTATTTCGTGCGAAATACCCTTGCCTATAAATACCTGTTGTACCATCTCATTTGTGTTGGTGCATGTTTGTGACAACAGCTTAGATTTGGTCTTTGGATATCTTGTAATTAGTTAAACGATAAACAGTTAGCGGGTTTAGCTTTGTAATAGTTAGTTGTAATGTTTGGGCTAAACAAAACCCATACTTATGGGGATGTGGGGCGAATTGGGCCTGTCCAATTCGCAGTCCATGATGTTTATCCTTGGCCCAAGTAGTAACCTTGTGTTATATAAACAAGGTTAGGCTTTAGGGTTTAGGTTAATCAGCCAAAACAGTTTGTGTGAGATTTTCGTGAGAGCTCCTATAGCTTGGACGAATTTGATAGGTGGTTAGGGTTTAGATTGATTGTAAAACGTTTGTTTGGATAATCAATAGTAAACCTGGGTTGAAAGTGAATTGCTGTTTCTGTTCTTCTACTTGTTTCTGTGATATTCTGATCAAGAGGATTCCGCACTCTTGATTGGGAAGACAATTCTGTTGAAGATCCATACGAATAAGGGACTTACAATTGGTATCAGAGCATTAGGCTCTTGAAGGCTCGGTTCAGAATTGGTTGCTGTAGAAACAGGGAGTTTTTCGAATTTTTGAAAACTAGGGTTTTGAAATTTTCGAAAATTTTCGAAATTCTTGGCTGTTTTGATAAAAATTTTCGAGATTTATTGGCTGTTTTGATATTCTGCTTTGTTTGTTTGCTGATTTGCAGGTTTTCGGGACGATTTCGGTTGGATTTTGACGAGTATTTGGCTGGAATTCGAAGACTGTTCTTCGTGTTCTTCGTGGTTTTCCATCTGTTCTTGATAATTTTCGACATTATTGTGCTGATTTGCTGTTTTGATTTTGCAGATTGTGTTGGAAAATCTTCAGAATTTCGAACAGATTGACTTTCCAAAGTTACTGGGCGATTTTAACATTTTCACAGACTGATCAGCGAATTCGTGTCTAAATTACTCGGTGAACGGCGAAGTTAAATCCAAAGGCGACTTTGGTAACCGGATAACTTTCCACAGCGAAGTTATTACGGCTTTCGGCGAATTTACTTGACGTCGTAATCGCGAAATCAACCAGCGAAATTGACTAGTGAACTTAATCAGCGAAATTATTTAAGCAGTACCAGCGAAATTAACAGTTCCAGCGAAATTACCAGTGCCAGCGAAATTAAAGTGGTGGAATCTTGGTTGGCAAGCGTCGATAAAATTTGACTGTTTTGCATTTAGAAATTGATCCGTAGCTCGTGTGACAGAACCGTTTGGACCATTAGATTCCTTGGATTTTTAGGGTAAAAAAATCCCGAATACGGTTTTTGACATTATATATCATTGGATTTGTCTTTTCGAGACGATTCTAACGGTGTAAGTTAGTAACCACTGTTTTCGGAGATATTTTGTACGGTTTTACCAGTCTGTTTGCGTTAAAATGTCGAACACGACAAAATTGAATGCACCTAAGATGATGAAGGTGGAGAATTATCTTACATGGAAGGCAAACTTCAAATCCTTCATTGAATCTCAGGATGTACGTATGTGGATATGTATTGAAGATGGGTACATAAACCCTACACATGATTATGAGGGCAGACAACGTCTAACAGACTATGCGAACATGAAAGAGGGTGATAAAAAGATGTATGAGGCTGAAAAAAGAGCATTGGCTACAATAAAGACGTCATTACCTGATAGCATTAAGAGGACAAACATACTGGTAATCGTCTTGAACTGCTTTTCACGAAAAATTAAATAAAGAATTATCTAATAGTGTGAAACGGTTTGATTGTGCTGATATGATCTTCTTACCGGTGATTCTCACAAAAATAGAGTGTTTATTGCTTTTGTAAATAGTTTACTGCTTTTCTTAAAATATCAAAAATACAAAAATATTTTTTTTTTAAAAAAGGACTTCCATTTTAAACTGATGGGTAGTTGTTTTTGCATGATAAGATAAAATATTGGTTTATTTTTAAATGTGAAAAAGACTAATGGTTTTTCGAGATACTTGCTTGTGTTGTTAAACAGATTGATGCAGTTATCAAAATGAAGTGCAGAATACAAGTAAAGTGCAGATTTAGAGTAAAGAATGTGTGAAGATGCATGGTAGGATCCTTCTACTACATTGCAGAAAGAGAGATATGGAAGAGTTGGAGCTTACTTGCTTAACCAAGGATTGCTAGCTAACTGATCTACAATGAATGAAAGTTTTGGAGATTGGAAGCATCAGCTAAGGGGGAGTCTGTTGATGTCAGAAGCTGTGTAGCTGACGCTATCCAAAGACCAAAAGAACACAAGATGTTTGAAGACAAAGTCACACTATGAAGCTATTGTCAAGGGGGAGTCTGTTGGTGCATATTCGGTGACAACAGCTTAATAGTTTGATTATTTAGTCTTTGGATATTTTGTATTGGGCTTAGCTTATTGGTTAGTGAGTTTATTATTGTAATGGGCTTGGAAAATGGTCTAGTCCATGTAGGAAGCCCAGTTCACAGACATGTGGTATATAAACATGTTTTGTGTTTAGGGTTTCGGTTAGCAACTTAGAGGTGTTAGAGAATTTTAGAGAGAGAAAGTAGAGAGAGAGAGAGAGAATTCGAAATTAGGGTTGTAGTCAAGATCACAGATAGTGGCTGTGAGGTTGTGAGGGTCTTGAGTTGATTGTAAAACGTTTTGTTTGGATAATCAATAGAGGACCCGTTTGATTGTGAAAGTCTGTTTCTACTTGTTTCTGTAATAAATCTGATCTAGAGGATTCCGCACTCTAGGTTAGATAAACAATTCTGTGAAAGATCCATACGAATAGGGGACCTACAATTTGTAACTTTCCGGTTTCAGTATCGAACTGCTGCCGAAGTGTCTACTCACTGTAAATCTTTGTTATATCAATCAATAGACAGTTTAAAGTGAATTGCAAGCTGAATTACCTCAATACGTTTGTTTCCGCCTCTCGTATTGAGCAAAAACTCTTCTGAACGACTCGTTTGGGTCAGAAAACGATCCTACAAGTGGTATCATAGCTCAGGAGGAAGAGTTCTTACCATTTCAGCTGCAAAATCTGATTTCTACACCTTCTTTTCAAAATTTTACTTGATTTCACGGTCAAAATGACTTGAATTTCTCACATTATATGCGAAACTGTGTTTTTACAAAGCCTTGAAAGAATTGGACCTAAAATCGGACTAAAACCAGATCAATTTGACAATAACATGGCCAAGATGATGACATCAGCAGCATTTCGCATGAATTGAGGATTTGATTTCGCACGAAATCACTCAGATTCATCTATTTCGTACGAAATCACACGTTCATTTCGTACGAAACAACTTTCTCATTTCGTTTGAAGGTTATGGTATTTCGTACGAAATCAGTTATTTCGCACGAAACCACTTCATTTCGCATCAAGTTGGTATTTCGTTTGAAATTTGACATTCAGATAGTCATTTAGTACGAAATAGCACTTTATTTCGTACCAAATCGTCATTTCGCACCAAACTTCATTTTGTGTGAACTCATTTCGTTTGAAGTTGTTGCAGGATATTTCGTTTGAACAAGGCTATTTCGCATCAAAGGTCATTTCGTGTAAAGAGGTTATTTCGATTGAAAGTTGTGACTTTGTGAAACTTGTTGCCGAAACATGGAAGAGGAAATTTATAACGCCTTTGCTACTCCGATTACTATTGCTCAGAGCACTATGTTAGAACACGAAACGGGAACCATGCAAAAACCGCCAAAGCTCATGAATATTGAGGAGTATAAAGGATGGGAGAAGCGTTTTGAAAATTGGGTTCAAGCAAATTATTTGGATGCTTGGGAATGTGTTGAAATGAAATATATTAGACCGTTAAATGATGATGAAGAAGAGATTGCTATTAAAGACCTAAGTGTTGATGAGAAAAAGAAATACAAAAATGAAAAGATGATGATCAGTTTACTGCAACAAGCTGTTAAAGAAGATATCTTGGTTTTATTGCAACACAATGGAAGTGCATATTCAATTTGGAAAGCATTAAAATCTAAGTTTGTTGGAAGTCAAGAGATGATTAAGAACAAAAAATCGCTTTTGAAAAAGGATTTTGATCTATTTCGTGGTTTGAAAACAGAAAACACCAAGCAGGTTATCGAAAGATATTGCAATTTAGTAATGAACATGAAGAGATTGAGCATCACAAAAGATAATGAAGAACTGATTGAAAAGTTAGCTGATGCGTTGCCATATGAGGTTTGGGGCACGTATCTTATGATGTTAAGGAATAAGAAAGGGTTTAACAATCTAACATTGAGTAAATTTATTGAAAAACTTGAAGCTCAAGAAATGGAACAACGGAAAATCTCAAGAATGAAGGAATTTGATGGTGAACAAGATATTGGTTTATATTACAAAGGAGGTATCAGTGATAAGACCAACATGTCACCAAAGATTGAAACTGCATTCAATGCTAAAAATTCATTTGGAGGGTCATCTAAAGGATCAAACAGCAAAATGAGTTTTACTTCATATCCGTCATTTGATCCATATTTTTCAGTAACCAAGAGTGGCAAAGTTCTTCAATGCAACATTGCACTAAATCTTGAGAATGACCAAAACTACTCGGAAGAAGTAGCAAAAAGTCACATGTCTTTGTTGGTAACTGTGTTAGAGTCGTATGGGAGTTTAGTAGCAGGAAGGATCGGGAATCCAATGTTGACAAAAGAGGATTACAATCAGATTGATGCTGAGGAGATGGAGTTAATGGATATAAAGTGGTGTATGGCAAGTGTGTTGAGACGAGCTGAGAAATTCAAACAGATCACAGGAATAGATGATTTCCGTGATGCTAATGTTTCTACTTTGGGTTTTGATAAATCTAAAGTTACTTGTTTTCGTTGCAGGGAAAAAGGGCATTTCAAGCGAGAATGTACAAACCGCGAAGCAAGTGGAGCTCAAAATCCGTTCAACAACAATGATTATTATCGGAAAGCGATTTATCATCAAGTGGCTCAACAATCAACTCAACAACAACCACAAACTGCTCATGCTAGGAAGGAAATTGAAGAATCAAAGAAAGCTTATATGGTGAATCAAGATAATGGAAGTTCAACTAAAGGATTCAGTTTGGATAAATATATTTCAGCATAAAGTGAAGCATATTTGATGAACAAAATGATAAATCAAGATGATGAAAGGTTACCAAAAGGTTTTAGCTGGGATAATTATTGCCCAGATAAAGAATTTTTGGCTAAAGCTTTTGTTGCTCGAGTTGCTGAAGACAGTAATAATGATAATGATTATTATGCAAACAGAATGAAAGAGCACTTAAGGATGCTAGAAGAGAGTGATAGTGATGATGGAAAAGTTCGAGCGAAAAAGAAGAAAGTTAAAAAACAAGTTAGCAGTAATGACAGTGATGATGAAAAAGTTCGTGTGATAAAGAAAAAGGCAAAAGAAAGTCCAGCTTTCATGGTTGAAGCAGAAGCTGATACACAAAAGATTCCTGTGAAATGTGAAAATTGTGAAGCAAAACAGTACTTTGATTCATAACATGAACAGATTGAAAGACTCATATGATGTTCTAAACAAAGCAATGAATCAGTACAATCAATCAAGCAGTGAATAAGCAACAGCCATGAAGACTCTTCAAGGAGCTTTCATGACAAAGCAAAAAATTGTCAACAATTACATTGAGAAGTGTGTTGTACTGGAACAGAAACTGAAAACCCAGAGGATTGAAACAGAGAGAGCAAACAGGTTGTTAAAAAGTTACTCATGTACTTCTTATGTTATTGACAGGATTTATCCAACCGTTGAAGGCATGAAGGCATTTGATGAAGAGGAAGTATCTGAAGACAAGAGTTCTGAAAAGAAGAAGGATACTGAAGTAAAGAATTCTGGTAAGAAACATAGTGCCAGTTACAACAAGTGTCCACCCCCGCTTGAAAATGGATATTCTCCACGAATCCAAATTCAGAAAGAGTCTTAAAGGCAACCAATTTACAGTGGGAATCTCAGTCATCAGATAATTTGCCAGACAACATTGATGTCACTTTTACTTCGTCTGATACTGATCATGAGTCTGAGTTAATAAAGAAAGTGGCCGATCAGGTGTTGGATAAAGATGAGGTCGAGGAGTCGGAGTCAAACTCAGAGTCAAAGTCTGAACCATCAAGTCAAACCGTCAAAAAAAACAAACGGGTTTACAATAAAGAATTTCTATTATCAAAATCTAATTTGAATGATGAATTGTTCAAAGTTGCATATACTTTGAATGATTCTGACAAATTATATTCTGATGAAGAATTTCCAATAAGAGGTGTTAAAACTGAAATGATTAAAAAGGTTTTCAAACTAACAGAAATTAATATTTTTGAAATAAAAGATGTAAATCTTTCTGAAAAACCTAAAAAAACACACCTCAAGAGTACAACAAAGGTTAAACAAGAAAAAGGGTTACAGTTCTGGTTCTGGTTTTCAAAAGAAACCAAAACATAACGGTAATTTCAAAAGAAAAGGTCTTGGATTTATTCCACCGAAAAATCATAAAAATTAGAAAACTTATAAAACAAAACTGAGTTTGTTTCAGGAACATCATCTGAAGAAGAAAAAGAGCAATTGTTCAGAAAGCAGACAAACAAAGAATTCCTTGCTAAAAAGCAAGAAGAAATGTAGAAAGAAGTTGTTCAGAAAAAAGAAACGAGAACCTGTTTTCAATGCAGAACAGTTGGTCATATTGCCATGAATTGTTCAAAGGCAATCCAAACAAAACAGGGAGTTTCTCTTAAACAGAAAGAAAAGATTGTTGAGAATGAACCACCAACCAAACAATTTAAAGTTTTCAAAAATTCAAAGTTTGAGGTTGGTGAGTGTTCAAAAAGTTTTTACAGAAGAAGAGTGAAGCTTTACAATCAAAAGTGGGTTGTTAAGAAATCTACTGATAGTTCTAGAAATGATTCTGATTCATCAAAATCAGAGGAGCTATTTTCAGGCGATGAATCTGACTCATTTAAGTCAGAGGAGCCACAAGTTATTATAAAAAGTGAAAATTCGGTTCTGCCATTTGATGATGCAAATTTTCCACCATTGCGGGCTGAAAATTTAAATTTAAAAATCGGAAAAGTTGAGATTTCAAATCAATTTTTTTTCTAAAAAGAAAGATTTTGATGTTGAAAAGGCATTTAACCCCAAAGTGAAACATATTTTTGGTAAAATGATTGACGGGAAGGTCAAAGGGGTAAAGGAATTCTATGAGAAGAAGATGAAAGGAAAGAAACCGAGTGTTAATAACTCGGAATCTCCCAAGGACCGTCAGGCTTGGGAGAATCATGATAACTGAAAAAACCTGACTTGCCGGAGCTCCCAGGTTGGTAATCGTGGAGCAGGAATCGACATCTTTCTTGAGAAATTCACATTTGTGATATTTCGACATACAAGATTAATCATGGACATTAAGTTGTACTTGATTTATCTTTCCTACAAGTGCTGATGTTGATTGAATTGAAAATTGTTAAATTTTTCAAGTGGTTAAAGAAAACAAAGTGATGAATGATCCCCTAACCTACAAGAGGTTTAAAAAAAAAACAACAAAACTTATTTTCCAGAAAAACCATTTTGATTAAAACAAACTTAAGTGTTTTGAAATCTTAATGGGAAAATAGTTTGTTGTCAGGGGGAGTTCTGATTGTTTATGCCAAGTGGATGGTGAATTGAAGCAATTCACAACAGTTGTCACTTTATTTTGTACAGTTTGTTTTCAAATTTCTTTTAAATGGTTTTGAATTTTAGGGGGAGTAAGAAATTTGAAAATCCCAAAACATTAGAAAATTTGAAAAAGCCAAAAAACATGATAAAATAAAAAATGAGTTTTGTTGTGAAAAAGAGGAAATGATAGTACATCAGTGGACATTCACAGCATGCTAAATAATTGGAAAGTCAAAATGTGATAAACGGTCTCACTGATGATATGCCAGTAGGTTTTTGCACATCTAGTAGATTGTGTCGAGATATAAATATAATTTTCAAACTTACTTATTTCGTGGGGAACATCTCTCGGATATATGGGTAACCCCCGAAATCTTGTTTGAAAGGTCCCTCTTTCTGAGATACTAGGTGTTTATGCTTAGTGATATCTGGGGTATTATCCCGGGACTTCTGATTTTGCGGAAGCAATGGCCTAGTCCCCGTATAATACTTTTCGCTTGCTTGAAATATAGCACCCCCCCAGCATAAAAAATGATGAAACATTGCAAATTGCTAATCATGTGCTGTTGAAGAAAAGATTCTCTAAAGGGAACACACCTAAAGTCGAAGCCATCATCTCTCTGATTTTGCGGAAGCAATACCCTGAGCTCTCATGGCCCTCGCATTTTAACCCTTTTACAGATATCATCTAGGTATACTCACCTGTAAGACTGAATATTGGGATCAGGATATGGGAGTATATTCTGAGGTGGGACATGCAAATAAGTTTAAGTCTCTAAAACACTAAATTCATATCTCGATACAGTTGAACTTTGTGTGAAAATTTAAGTGGACCAGTATACTGACAATCTAAGTGAATCGTTTAGAACTTAAAATGATTAAAAGCTTAACGGTGTTAGTGATTTGTCTCATTAACTGATATGATCCTCTTACACAAACTCACAAAAATATTGTTTGTAAATATTTCTTTACTGCATTTTCTTTAAATTCAAAAGTCCAAAAAGATTTTAAGTGTGTTTTAGCATATATTTTGAAAAATACAAAAAGATTTTCGACAACTGATGTTGAAGAGCTGATTTTCAAAATTCCGAGTGCTAAACATGATGAACAAGGTTTGGGAGAGTGTGTATGAAGAAATTCTTACAAGTGGTTCATCAGAGATTAACATTGTAAAATCATTTACTGTTTGTTTAAATACCTGCAAATGGTATATAAGTTTGTCAAATTTTAAATTTGTGAAATTTATTGTGAGGTAGAGATGTGTGCAGGTTAGCCAAGTTCCTGATCCTGAGCAGAATGTGAACCAGGTTACGATCATAAAGCCTGTGAAAATGATAAGAGCCAGGTGTTCGATACAAAGCCTGTGAGAGGATTATTCCAGACTGCGATCCCAGCTTATCGAAAGGGGAGTCTGAAGACAACCAAGAAAGAGTTTGAATGGTAAAGAGCCAGATTTGAGTCCTGGGGTTCACGCAATCTGTTGATGTTGATGAACTTAAGGAATCAAGAGAATTAGAAAGATCAAGATTTAGTTTAAAAGACTGTGAAGATGATACATCAACATTCAAGGGGGAGATTAGCTGATAGAAAAAAAAAAGAGAATTGAGGATGCTTTACAATGTCAGATACTTCGAAGAGAGCGAGAAGACTGATAAAGACTGTAGGATTGATAACCGAAGACTCGACACCAAAGACTTCGTTAACATCCTAGGGGGAGTCTATTGGTGCATACGTCTATCGACTTCGTCTTGTATCGAGTCTTGTATTAGAGTGGCTAGATCAGGGCACGAAAAACGAGAAATATGTGTTGGTAGCTATTTCGCACGAAATAGCATGTTGGTCATTTCGTACGAAATGACATAGGTATTTCGTACGAAATAGCTTGGCTATTTCGTTTGAACTATTTCGTGTGAAATACCCTTGCCTATAAATACCTGTTGTGCCATCTCATTTGTAACTTTTCGGTTTCAGTATCGAACTGTTACCGAAGTGTCTACTCGCTGTAAATCTTTGTTATATCAATCAATAGACAGTTTAAAGTGAATTGCAAGCTGAATTACCACAACACGTTTGTTTCCGCCTCTTGTATTGAGAAAAAACGCTTCTGAATGACTCATTGGGTCAGAAAACGATCCTACATTTTCAATGCCGAGAACCTCGATCAGAGAGTAAAAAAGGAGTAAGGTTCAAAATGGTGTAAGTTTAAAATGGGATATACCGGGCTAGGATTCGAGTTACAAGAACAAGGGACAAACCAACCACCCAAGAATGGAATCGTCGAGCGAAAACACTTGACAACCTCCTAGAAGCAGCTTTTCTTGCCACCAGACCTTTCTCCATCAAAGAGGAATCTGATGCTGTCACTAAACACATTCCTTAAATTGTAGCCATTTGTTGAGTGTTTTTTTGTGTGTCTAATCCACATATATATCACCATTGCCCTTGATTTTCTTGACTGTATATCTCTTAAATGTCAACATATACACGTGTGAGTTAGTTTACGAAGATTTTTCAATGCCGAGAACCTCGATCAGAGAGTAAAAAAGGCGTAAGGTTCACAATGGTGTAAAATTAGAATGGGATATACCGGGCTAGAATTCGAGTTACAGGAACAAGGGCCAAACCAACCACCCAAGAATGGAATCGTCGAGCGAAAACACTTGACAACCTCCTAGAAGTAGCTTTTCTTACCACCAGACCTTTCTCCATCAATTAGGAATTTGATGCCGTCAATAAACACATTCCTTAAATTGTAGCCATTTGTTGAGTGTTTTTTTTTGGTGTCTAATCCGCATATATATAACCATTGCCCTTGACTTTCTTGACTGTATGTCTCTTAAATATCAATATATACACGTGTGATTTAGTTTACGAAGATTTTTCAATGCCGAGAACCTCGATCAGAGAGTAAAAAAGGCGTAAGGTTCACAATGGTGTAAAATTAGAATGGGATATACCGGGCTAGGATTCGAGTTACAGGAACAAGGGCCAAACCAACCACCCAAGAATGGAATCGTCGAGCGAAAACACTTGACAACCTCCTAGAAGTAGCTTTTCTTACCACCAGACCTTTCTCCATCAATTAGGAATTTTATGCCGTCAATAAACACATTCCTTAAATTGTAGCCATTTGTTGAGTGTTTTTTTTTGGTGTCTAATCCGCATATATATAACCATTGCCCTTGACTTTCTTGACTGTATGTCTCTTAAATATCAATATATACACGTGTGATTTAGTTTACGAAGATTTTTCAATGCCGAGAACCTCGATCAGAGAGTAAAAAAGGCGTAAGGTCACAATGGTGTAAAATTAAAATGGGATATATCGGGCTAGGATTCGAGTTACAGGAACAAGGGCCAAACCAACCACATAAGAATGGAATCGTCGAGCGAAAACACTTGACAACCTCCTAGAAGCAGCTTTTCTTGCCACCAGACCTTTCTCCGTCAATTAGGAATCTGATGCCGTCACTAAACACATTCCTTAAATTGTAGCCATTTGTTGAGTGTTTTTTTTTGGTGTCTAATCCGCATATATATCACCATTGCCCTTGATTTTCTTGACTGTATATCTCTTAAATGTCAATATATACACGTGTGATTTAGTTTATGACGATTTTTCAATGCCGAGAACCTCGATCAGACAGTAAAAAAAGCGTAAGGTTCACAATGGTGTAAAATTAAAATGGGATATACCGGGCTAGGATTCGAGTTACAGGAACAAGGGCCAAACCAACCACAAAAGAATGGAATCGTCGAGCGAAAACACTTGACAACCTTCTAGAAGCAGCTTTTCTTGCCACCAGACCTTTCTCCATCAATTAGGAATCTGATGCCGTCACTAAACACATTCCTTCAATTGTAGCCATTTGTTGAGTGTTTTTTTTTGGTGTCTAATCCGCATATATATCACCATTGCCCTTGATTTTCTTGACTGTATATCTCTTAAATGTCAACATATACACGTGTGATTTAGTTTATGAAGATTTTTCAATGCCGAGAACCTCGATCAGAGAGTAAAAAAGGCGTAAGGTTCACAATGGTATAAAATTAAAATGGGATATACCGGGCTTGGATTCGAGTTACAGGAACAAGGGCCAAACCAACAACCCAAGAATGGAATCGTCGAGGGAAAACACATGACAACCTCCTAGATGCAGCTTTTCTTACCACCAGACCTTTCTCCATCTATTAGGAATCTGATGTCGTCACTAAACACATTCCTTAAATTGTAGCCATTTGTTGAGTGATTTTTTTGCTGTCTAATCTGCATATATATCACCATTGCCCTTGATTTTTTTTACTGTATATCTCTTAAATGTCAACATATACACGTGTGATTTAGTTTACGAAGATTTTTCAATGCCGAGAACCTCGATCAGAGAGTAAAAAAGGCGTAAGGTTCACAATTGTGTAAAATTAAAATGGGATATACCGTGCTGGGATTCGAGTTACAGGAACAAGGGCCAAACCAACCACCCAAGAATGGAATCATCGAGCGAAAACACTTGAAAACCTCCTAGAAGCAGCTTTTCTTACCACCAAACCTTTCTCTATCAATTAGGAATCTGATTCCGTCACTAAACACATTCCTTAAATTGTAGCCATTTGTTGAGTGTTTTTTTTGGTGTCTAATCTGCATATATATCACCATTGCCCTTCATTTTATTGACTGTATATCTCTTAAATGTCAACATATACACGTGTGATTTAGTTTACGAAGATTTTTTAATGCCGAGAACCTCGATCAGAGAGTAAAAAAGGCGTAAGGTTCACAATGGTGTAAAATTAAAATGAGATATACCGTGCTAGGATTCGAGTTACAGGAACAAGGGCCAAACCAACCACCC
>JARYGA010059634.1:0-61653 GCA_030545235.1 Helianthus tuberosus | reverse complement strand
AGTTAATAAGGTCGCGTAATTTGCTAACCAACCTCCCTCACTCCCCTGAAACTGATGTTTCTGTTTCATATTTAAGCTACGATTCAGAGCAATATTTAGGGTTTCTATAGTTCGTTCAAAGCAGAGCCAAGACATGAGGTATTGAGGTCGTTCGAACTACAAACGATACAGCCTGATCTCTGTAATCCAAGGTTCTGAAGACGGGGAGACTAAGTAAATTATACATACCTGATCTCTTTTACTTATCTCAATCGAATCAATTTCATTCCATAATCTTTAATCACTTTGTAGTTCTTTCTTGCAGTTCCGTCCCTCTACTTTTTTGTTGAAATTTCTATTTTTCAACTTAAAAGTGCTCAACAGATTGAAGCTTTTTAGGTAATGCTTATCAACTCTTATCACAAGCCTTTTTCATCTTCATCTTTAAAATCACATCTTTTTCATTGGATGAATGATTTGGGGATGAATGATTGCAAATTCTTATTACTAAATCAAATTTTATATGTGCATACCACATGCTCGATGAAATGCATGTGAGAGAATTTGAGGTGCTTTTGGTACTTGGTTCAGTTCTTGTATGTTTGTTTATATCATTTGTGATTTAAGCATAACTAGGTTGTTACCATATGCCGCGCGTTGCGGCGGCGACACCTTAGTTGTTTATAGATGGCGGCACGTTATGTGATGTGTTCGTTGATAAAATGGAACAAATAATGTGAAGCTAATAGATTTGGGTTCATTAGATTTATAAAGAGATGAGGATGATTGAATATATAAAATATGAAACAAAATAAAAACATTCAAGTGTTGTTTATGATAAAAATGAAGCAGAACCATGTAAATGTTCAATATTGTTTCCTTGACAACTAAAACAATGTTTCATGAATTGATCCACCAATCAATAGTGTATTAAATCTTGTACCACATGTTTACAGATCCCAGTGGCGGACTTACATTGTTATTAGGGGTAGCACGGGCTACCTGTCGCAAACCCCGATCCCTGATTCCCCGGGAACGGGCGGTCGCGAGCCAGTTTTGGTGGTATCTCGTAGTGTCTAATTTGGCAGCGGAATTTTTCATCAGGACCGTAGTTAGGAAATATTGATAAGAGTAAAATACCACATTTTCATAACATTAAACAAATGGGTTAAAACCCAAGTTCGTAGTACACACGTTTTCATAGGAATAAATCCTATTTTATTTAACAAAAACATCTATTTTATTTTAGGTAACTTTATTGCCACTTTTCCAAGCCTTCAGTGCTGTCCAGCTGGCTTCTATTTGGCTTTCACAATTTGTTACCTGAAACGCGTTTTAAAAATATTTTGTCAGTGGGAAATATTGGTGAGTGAATATCAGTTTAATCAAGAAACATTAATTTAATTTAAACAGTATTGAGAGCGATTACAATGTTTATATCTACATAATTACTCCTTTAGTACTGTCAATCCTGACTTGTGGGTCATATTACCCATTGGCTAACTCATTGTCCAATGGTAACGTATTCCACATTTTGTATACAAAACCCCAACATACCGGCAGTAATTAAAGAATTACAAAGACTCAATCACTGCTAAATTGCATTGTAAAATAGTTAAGGTTTTGTAAAAACTGTTTACAAAAAGGAGATTACTCACATTGCTGTCTTAGATTTTCCGTAAGGGTTTCCTGGTGATAATCTAAAATTTATACAAATGCACACGTGTTAGTATAATAACCCATTTTAACATTAGTAATACCCTCCCCGAGACGGCATTCCAACGACTACGTCGGGCAGAACCACGACAGCCGTTACGGAACCCTAGATCAATTGGGCAGCGTATCTAATACGTATCCAGGGGTTATAATACTTACAACGGAGAAGAACTTCGCTAATTAGGGGGGTATAATACCCGCTTATATTGCCTATAATCAGAAATTGAGATTGAGAAAGAAACTTTGAACGAATTCGAATGAAATCCGATGGCCTGTTTATATAGTTCTTCACCTGGGTTTTCTCGCGGCCCGCGTAAAATAAGGCAAGGCTTTACGCGGCCCGCGTCAATGTTACTCAACGATATAGCTGATCCGGGTCAGCGAGTAGGGTCGACGTGTGGCTGCCACGTGGCAGCACCAGGCTGCGCCATCTTTTTAAGCTCACGCGGCCCGCGTTAACTAACGGGGGTCTTACGCGGCCCGCCTAAACTTAAAAATCACAGAAATCAGGTTTTAACCTTTAAACCGCCCGCGTAAGGGTTGGGGTGGGGTCTACGCGGCCCGCCTCAACTTAAAATTCAATTTTTAATTATTTTTAATACTATTTAATGTATTTGAGGCCCGTTTTCGGGTATGGGGTGTATTTTGGGACAGTTTGGAATATTTTAAAATATATTAGGGTGTCGGAAAATTATTCGAGGGTGTCGGTTTATTTGAGGATTGTTATATCCTCCCCACCTTGTTTTAGAGCTCGTCCTCGAGATCTACTGGAACAAGTGTGGATATTTCCTTTGCATTTCAGATTCAAGCTCCCATGTGTACTCAGGTCCTCTTTTGGAATCCCACTCCACTTTGACCAGAACTAATCTCTTGTGCTTGAGATTCTTGACTTTCATGTCTTCAATTTGTAGAGGCCTTTCTATAAACTTAAGTTGTTCATTTACCTCTATGTCCTTAAGAGGTACTATTAGCGATTCATCAGCTAAACACTTTTTGAGATTAGATACATGAAATACATCATGTATTTCTGTCATTTCCTCTGGCAGTTGTAGCTGATAAGCTACAGGTCCTATTCTTCTAATAATCTCAAAAGGTCCAATATACCTGGGACTTAGTTTTCTCCGCTTGATGAATCTTACTACTCCTTTCCAAGGAGAGACTTTTAACAATACCTTATCTCCGACTTGAAATTCCAATGGCTTGCGTCGGTTATCGGCGTAGCTCTTCTGTCGATCACGTGCTGCCTTTAGTCGTTCCTTGACTTGATTAATCTTGTCGGTTGTTTCTTGTACTATCTCAGGTCCAGATAGTTGCTTCTCCCTAATTTCTGCCCAACAGACTGGGGTTTGGCACTTTCGTCCATAAAGTGCTTCGAATGGTGCATCATTGATACTTGTGTGATAACTATTATTATAAGAAAATTCTATTAAAGGTAAGTGATCGTCCCAATTACCTCCGAAATCAATTACACAGGCTCTAAGCATGTCCTCCATTGTTTGGATTGTCCTTTCGCTTTGTCCGTCTGTTTGAGGATGATAAGTTGTGCTCAGATTTAACTTGGTTCCCATGGCTTTTTGGAAACTTGACCAAAAATGAGAGGTAAAGCGGCTATCTCTATCAGAAACAATTGATAAAGGAATTCCATGTAATGAAACAATTTCATTTACATATAATTTAGCTAGCTGTTCCATATTGAAAGTTTCTTTCATTGGTAGGAAATGAGCTGACTTGGTTAGCCTATCTACAATCACCCAGATTGTATCATTACCTTTCTTCGTTTTGGGTAATTTGGTAACAAAATCCATTGTTATTAATTCCCATTTCCACACTGGCATTTCTAGTTGCTGTAACAAACCTGAGGGTTTCTGGTGTTCAGCTTTAACTTGTGAGCAAGTTAAACATTTAGAAACATAGGCTGCTATGTCCTTTTTCATTCCTATCCACCAGAAAATTTTCTTTAAATCCTGGTACATTTTATCATTTCCTGGATGCATCGTGTATTTAGACTTATGGGCTTCTTCTAATATACGATGACGTAGGTTTCCTAATTTAGGTATCCACATTCTCTTTTTATGAAATCTCCAAATTCCATCTATTCCTTGTTCTAATTCCTTAATCATACCTTTTAGTTTTTCAGTATCATCCTTGATTACTGATTCTTGTACTTTTCTAATTTGATCATTTAAATCTACTTGCAGATTTAATTTAAGAGAACGTACCCTTTTTGGCTTTTCATGATACTTTCGACTTAAAGCATCAGCCACTACATTCGCTTTTCCTTCATGATACTGGATATCACAATCATAATCACTAAGCATCTTCATCCAGCGTCTTTGTCGCATATTTAACTCTTTTTGCCCGAAAACATACCTTAAACTCTTATGATCAGTGAATATGGTAAACTTACTACCATAAAGGTAATGTCTCCAAATCTTAAGGGCAAAAATTATAGCTCCTAATTCTAGATCATGGGTTGAATAATTCTCTTCATGATTCTAAAGTTGTCTAGAAGCGTAAGCTATAACCTTTTGGCGTTGCATTAATACACATCCATAACCTAACTTAGAAGCGTCACAATAGACTACAAACTCTTCAGTTCCTTCTGGTAACGCTAGTATGGGTGTATTAGTTAATCTTTGCTTAAGAATTCTAAATGCTTCTTCTTGTTTTGGTCCCCATTCAAACTTAATGGTTTTATAGGTTAACTTAGTTAAAGGAATGGCTATTCTAGAGAAATCTCGAATAAACCTTCTATAATAACCGGCCAATCCTAAGAAACTTCTAACCTCGGTTGGTGACTCAGGGGTTTTCCATTTGGTAATCGCCTCGATTTTTGTTGGATCCACATGAATTCCTTCATGATTCACTAAATGTCCAAGAAATTGTACCTGTTCTAACCGAAACTCGCACTTTGAAAATTTAGCGTAAAGCTTTTCCTTTCTTAATAGACTTAAGAGTGCGTGCAAATGCTTTGCATGATCCTCTTTACTCTTAGAGTAAATTAGAATATCATTTATAAAAACAATTATGAATTTATCCAAATATGGCTTACATATTCGGTTCATCATGTCCATAAATGCAGCTGGGGCATTGGTTTAACCAAATGGCATGACAGTAAATTCATAATGGCCATACCTTGTTCTGAATGCGGTCTTAGGAATGTCCTCTTCCTGTACCTTTAATTGATGATATCCTGACCTTAAATCGATTTTAGAGAAAAATTGAGCTCCCTGCAGTTGATCGAACAGATCATCAATTCTCGGTAATGGGTACCAATTCTTAATCGTGACCTTGTTCAATTCACGGTAATCAATGCACATACGCATTGATCTGTCCTTCTTTTTAACGAATAATATTGACGCTCCCCATGGCGACGAACTTGGTTGTATAAATCCTTTTTCCAGCAATTCATCTAATTGTTTCTTCAATTCCTGCATTTCGGCGGGTGCCAAACGGTAAGGTGCTTTGGCAATCGGCGCCGTTCCTGGTAGTAGGTGAATTCTGAATTCAACTTCTCTATCTGGAGGTAGTCCTGGTAATTCTTTTGGAAATACATCTGCAAATTGAGACACTACTGGAATGTCCTTTAGTTCTTTTCTTTCAGTGTTAGTGATTATGGAAATCAAATACACTATAGATCATTTTCTTATATAACTTGCAGTTTTCATCACAGAGATGAATTTTGTGGATCTAGATGGTTTATCTCCTTTAATTGTGATCTTTTCACCTTTTGCTGAATTTACTTGGATTGACTTTTGATTACATAGAATATTGGTTTTATTGGCTATTAACCAATCCATTCCTAATACGACATCAAATCCTGCCAGATTCATGGGATAAAGGTTTGCCATAAACTTTTGATTTAAAATTTCTATTCTTGCTTCCTGCAAGATTTCAGAAATCCTAACAGTTTCTCCATTAGCTGTCTCTACAAGACATTCTTGTGGTAGTTTAGTTAATGACTGATTTAGAAGTTTGCAAAACGAAGTATTAATAAAACTTTGGTTCGCACCAGAGTCAAATAATACTTTAGCAAAAACATCATTAACTAAAAACATACCAGCTATCACGTCTGGAATCATCTAGGCTTCATCTGCAGTCAGAACAAATGCTCTAGCATTTTTAGTGTTCGCAGCTGGAGCTAGTTTTGGACAGTCTGGCCTGATATGACCTTTTTCTCCACAGTTGTAGCATAGTCCATTACTGGATTTCTTCCTGCAATCTTCTTCCTTGTGTCATGGCATCTTGCAATAATTGCAAAGAGTGGAGCATTTTCCCGAATGCTTTTTCTTGCAGACCTTGCAGAATGGTGCAGAGGTAGAACCCATATTCCTACGATTGTAATTCCCAGAACGGAATTCTTGAGTTAGCCTTTGGGTTAGGTTTCTCCTCTGTTCTTCTTCTCTAGTACGGATTAATTCATCTGTCAAGGTATTTGCTAGTTCTACAGCTTCTTCTATAGTTTGAGGTCTAGCTGCCTTGACTACATGTCTAATCTCTCCGATTAATCCCCAGATGTAACGGGAGATTAACACTGGTTCAGGTGATGCAAGGGTTGGTACTATTCTAGCATATTCAAAGAATGTGGTAGTATAACCCTTACTATCTACCCCGGTCATTCTTAAGTTTAGGAACTTATTGGCTATCTGTTCCTTTTCATTGGGAGAGCAGAATTTCCTTTCTACCATATTCTTAAATTCCTCCCATTCCATGTTGTATACCCTATCACTTCCTCTTGATTGGAGGATAGTGTTCCACCATTCTAAGGCTGAGTTCTTAAACGGATTAGAAGCAAACATTATCTTATCTTCTTCAGCACACTTGCTTATTTTTAGAACAGCCTCAGTCTTCTCTATCCAGCGTAGAGCTGCAATGGGTCCTTCATTGCCTGAGAATTCTATTGGTTTGCATGACCAGAATTCTTTGTAAGAACAACCATAAGGCATGGTTCTTCTTCTTTTAGGAATGGGCACCTGAAGTACGGGTCCATTGTTCACGCTGTTTTTTGGTTCAATTGGTCGCTTACTGCTATGCTTACTTTTATTATTCGCTTCTTGAATCGTTTGAATAATAAATTGCATTGCATCTATAATTCCTTGTGCTACTATGTGTTGAACGAAACTATTATCCATTTGGTTTCCATTGTTATTGATTCTTGGATTCTCATTAACCACGTTAATGTTACTCTGGTTATCGTTATTCAGATTTCTTTGATTTCCTTCGTCGGCCATCTGAATTTTAAACATTTACCCCGTATTAATATCACAAAATAATATTAATATAGTCAATCACATGACATACATTTTTTCCAAAAGCGTCGATCATTGCGACTTTACTCTATTCATATACTAGGCATCTATTACACACTAGTACTGAAATAAAAATTACAATACCAACTGAAATAAAATTACACTAATAATAGTAGGCATCCATACACACATATTTTATTTTATTATTATTACTACTACTACCGTTCACCATCACATTCACGGATATGGATTCATCCAGAAATCCATATTGGGCTCGTCGTATTTCCATACGCGTCGCTCTCCCACCTGTCTCATTCGTTCACTACTTTCTAGAATTTCCTCACCAAAAGTCCTAAGTTCTTGTACGTTTTCTGCACTCATTGGGGGTGCAGGTTCTGCAATCGGTAAGGATCTTCTAAAATCTCCCTAATGTATTCATCGTGGTAATAGGGATCTAAAGGGTCCATACCTGGGTAGGCTCCTATGTTCTGCATCGGTGTGTCTTCATGTATCGGGTAACGTTGCACATAGTCCCTAACGTCATCCCACCAGGGATCGTAATTTGGGTCTAGGGGGTTTGGTGCTGGTACCCTAGGAATTTCTTCCGGATTGAAGTCATGTATATCTACTTGGTTTTCAGGGTTTTCTATCTCCATGGGTTGGTCAGGGATTGGCAGTTGTGGTTGGGGTGCTATTATCTGCTCCAGATTAGGGTCAGCTGCAGTGGTTGCTAGGATGTGGATGTTGGCTATACCCCTATTTATCATATCCTGGGCATAGGCATTTGTCTCTCTTTTGGCTGTGGCTAGTACCCTCTGTTCCTGTAACTTTTTCATACGCTTCCTACGCTCGTGTGCCCCTCGACTGAACCATCCCCTCTTTTTCTGAGGAAATGGCTCCTCTGACTGAGCCTTAAACAAAAAGATTCCTTCTTCCGTATCAGCTGAGTACCCTGAGAGGGCAGGCTGAGAAGAGGAGGTGCCTTCGCTTCTACGCGAACCAGACAATTGACGATACGCGTCAGATGGTCCTTGGTCGCTCATACTGTAAACTAACAAATAGTCAAATAACACATAACAATAATTACAGCTATGCACGTATTTCCGTAATTTATTTCCTAACACTTTAAATTTTGATGTCAGCAGAACACCTCTGTGGCTGAATCAGTGGCTTAGCTCTGATACCACCTTCTGTCGCAACCCCCGATCCCTGGTTCCCCGGGAACGGGCGCCCGCGAGCCAGTTTCGGTGGTATCTCGTAGTGTCTAATTTGGTAGCGGAATTTTTCATCAGGACCGTAGTTAGGAAATATTGATGAGAGTAAAATACCACATTTTCATAACATTAAACAAATGGGTTAAAACCCAAGTTCGTAGTACACACGTTTTCATAGGAATAAATCCTATTTTATTTAACAAAAACATCTATTTTATTTTAGGTAACTTTATTGCCACTTTTCCAAGCCTTCAGTGCTGTCCAGCTGGCTTTTATTTGGCTTTCATAATTTGTTACCTGAAACGCGTTTTAAAAATATTTTGTCAGTGGGAAATACTGGTGAGTGAATATCAGTTTAATCAAGAAACATTAATTTAATTTAAACAGTATTGAGAGCGATTACAATGTTTATATCTACACAATTACTCCTTCAGTACTGTTAATCCTGACTTGTGGGTCATATTACCCATTGGCTAACTCATTGTCCAATGGTAACGTATTCCACATTTTGTATACAAAACCCCAACATACCGGCAGTAATTGAAGAAATACAAAGACTCAATCACTGCTAAATTGCATTGTAAAATAGTTAAGGTTTTGTAAAAACTGTTTACAAAAAGGAGATTACTCACATTGCTGTCTTAGATTTTCCGTAAGGGTTTCCTGGTGATAATCTAAAATTTATACAAATGCACACGTGTTAGTATAATAACCCATTTTAACATTAGTAATACCCTCCCCGAGACGGCATTCCAACGACTACGTCGGGCAGAACCACGACAGCCGTTACGGAACCCTAGATCAATCGGGCAGCGTATCTAATACGTATCCAGGGGTTATAATACTTACAACGGAGCAGAACTTCGCTAATTAGGGGGGTATAATACCCGCTTATATTTCCTATAATCAGAAATTGAGATTGAGAAAGAAACTTTGAACGAATTCGAATGAAATCCGATTGCCTGTTTATATAGTTCTTCACCTGGGTTTTCTCGCGGCCCGCGTAAAATAAGGCAAGGCCTTACGCGGCCCGCGTCAATGTTAGTCAACGATATAGTTGATCTGGGCCAGCGAGTAGGGTCGACGTGTGGCTGCCACGTGGCAGCACCGGGCTGCGCCATCTTTTTAAGCTCACGCGGCCCGCGTTAACTAACGGGGGTCTTACGCGGCCCGCCTAAACTTAAAAATCACATAAATCAGGTTTTAACCTTTAAACCGCCCGCGTAAAGGTTGGGGTGGGGTCAACGCGGCCCGCCTCAACTTAAAATTCAATTTTTAATTATTTTTAATACTATTTAATGTATTTGAGGCCCGTTTTCGCGTATGGGGTGTATTTTGGGACAGTTTGGAATATTTAAAAATATATTAGGGTGTCGGAAAAATATTCGAGGGTGTCGGTTTATTTGAGGATTGTTATACTACCCCTCAACCCCGTCTCCGTAGTGTAAAAATACCCCTTAACTCCGTTTCCGTAGTGTAAAAATACCCCGCAACTTTGTTTCCGTTATACAAAGGATACCCCTGGTCTAAAAAATAAAAAATTGGAATACCCCTAAATTTTTAGGATAGTTCCGCCGCTGACAGATCCTAATCTATGACTTTAAAGAGTTGCATTCAGTTTCATGAACTGATGCACCAATCAAAAGTGTCCCAATGTTCCAAAGCTTGATACCCCTATAAAATCACATTTTGACCCATATGCTTCTACCCACTGTGAACAGCACCACAAAGCCGCCTGGTGTCATTTTAAAGAAAAAAACCCTCAATGGTATAAAATTACCTGTTCTGGATCCATGATCAACCCTATTCCTCCTATATACACCAGACAACCTGTTGTACCGTCGACCGGTTTTAGCGAATTGCCTCTAGGACCAATAAGCATTCCAACAAAATTAAAATAATATCCAAAAAGATCAATATCGAACTCGCAAAATTCATGAATTAAGTTGAAATGAAGAATGTACAAATGAAGAGCACATACATTTGGATAAGTATCAACTGGTATCTCTAACCGCAAGATTCTCTTCACGGTGTATGCACTTGGTACACCTGGACTTGCTGGAGCTCCTTGCCAGTCCATTGTTGTTCCCGGTAGTCCACTTAACCTCTGTCATGAAATGTAAAGCATTTAGTAAGGTTAGAATGTTCCCAAAGGGTTTGTTGATTTGTGTTTTGAAACCGATTATTTGATCCTTGCAACTATTTGGCTCAACAATCTTTGAACATTTGGATTAGCATATCATGCTTATCATCTAGGTGGGTCAAAGGATCAAGGCGCACTAAAGACACTACATGCTTATCATCTAGGTGGGTCAAAGGATCAAGGCGCACTCAAGACACTCGAAGACACCTAAGACTTCTTAAAGGGTCAAGGCGCACTCAAGACGCAAAAGGCTCGCCTTGTCACCTAGGCGCAAATGCACAAAGAAGTGCATGCTTGAGAAAAATATATAAAATTATATTATCGTCATGTAAAATTGATAATTTAGTACAGTGTTATAAATTTAATAAAAATCAAATATATTTTTTTATAAATCAAAGTCCACAACAGTAATTTAGTTTTTTTTTATCCCACACTACTTCATGTAAAAGGAACTTGGAATGAGATATGACTAAAAAGAAGAGCAGTGCAAAAATGGGACCATAAGAAAACCAGAGCTGACATAGTTTAATGTTGGACTGGTGTTAACGCCTGGACATAACCAAGCACTCGTGTGCACACAGATTCAGGCGTTCGCCTATGTTTGAAGCGCCTAAGCCTTGCCTTGCATGCACATAGATTGAGCACCTCCCTAAATTAGGTGCTCCTAGAAGCTTTGGTTCTCCCATTGGGCCACCAACCCCCATGGTGCAATGAGAATTTACTCGTAAGTGTTTTATTACTAAAGTACCTATCTGGATTTCATGACAGTTGCCTCGTGTTCTGCGACTTTCATATGTAGTAAGTTTGCTGGGTATTCTTCAATGCCTTGGTTAAAAAAATCTTGGATGGCATCTCCCCGATAACAAAATGTGTAAAAATTATGCAACATATAGTGATACAAAAGTTGAAATAGTTTGTATAGAAAGACTTATGTATTTTTCGATTAGTAGATAACAACGATCTTCTCCATAATGATACGGTTTCCAATTGCGAAGAACTCCAATGTCGATGGCTATTGATGCAGCTTCCGCTTCCACTGAGTCACTGTATTACATATTGAAATGTAGCATAACAAATTAAGGGTTGTATTATAGAATTCAATTACCCTAAAAAATGATGTATTTAACATATGACAGTTTGTTTAGTTGTTTTGCATATGGTTGTATTTCTTACCGAAGAAACTATAAGATTAGGCAGATATATCAAAAAATAGGCACCCTACTTCAACAGTTCAACATAAGATGACAATGGCTATAGTAGTTAGCAGAGATCAAATAAGTTTATTAGAAATAAAAAAAAATTGATCGATTTTAGGCATTTTAGTTTCTACTTTGTTGAATCAAATACTATTAACTTCAAAACTAACAACTGATGATTTCAGCATAGAAACAATATCAAGTTACATTAGGTCAATGGTGTAAGAAAAAGAACAAATTTAATGCTTCAAAATCATGATAAAACCCACCAAAATACCGAAACAATTAATAGAAATATCATGTAAATCTGAATTCCAAAACACAAAGTATCTCTTTCATTTTGACAAAGAGGGGATTATTTGGAATTACCAAAACGAAAAAATTAGGGCAAATAAAAAGGGGATTATCAGAATAAATAATCGAAGTGCGTATCAAGTTCAAGGGAACTTACTTACATGCTCTCCTTATCTTCTCAAGTTCTCAGACGATTTGGGCATTATTTGAATGAATCTAAACCCCATCATCGCCTCTAAACCCCAACTCTTTGGTATCGCTAAAGAAATACACGATGAAACCACGAAAAGAAGAGGCGGGGGCAGTTTTGTCTTTTTGTTTTGATCGAAGGTGGATTGTGGAGGTTTGTTATATTCGTACAGGAGGAAGAAGAAGGGGAGGCAAAGCCGGTGGTAAACCCACCGACTTTGTCTTTTAAGATAGTATATAATATATTTAATAAATAACCACTTTAAGTATTAAATATTTTGCTATTGTTCACCAGGTTGGTCTTAGTTAGGGCTGTCCAAACTGCTCGACGATCGAAGATCGCTCGACGATCGCTCGAAAAATGCTCGAAAAATGCTCGTTCGATTCCCGCTCAGTTTGTAAATGAGCCGATCGGATCGGTTCGATTCAAATTCAATCCGAGCATGAGCATAGCTCCGCTCGCTCGTCGATCACTCGGTTTCGCTCGAATTATTTTTATTAATAATTAATATATATATATATATTATAGATTTTATAGATAAAAACCCAAAAAAATATAATAGCCCAAAAAAAACTAAAAGCCCAAATAACATTCAACCCAACTTAATATTTAATATATAAATCTAAGTATCTAACCCTAAATCTATTCTTCCGTAATCAGTCGTATTCAAATTGCCGCTCTAATCTCGGTCTCACTCTCCGGTCTCCACAGTCACAGACTCACAGTCTCCGTCTCCGACCCTCTAATCTCCGACACACATATCGCCGCTGTCTCTAGTCTTCAATCTTCGGACGGTCTTCAACAGTTCTTCAATCTGCTGGTTTTTTTTTAATCTGCTGTTTGGTATGTTATGTTTCTGTTTGGTATGTTTGTTATAGTAGCATAGAGCAAGATGGAGATCGATGACATTCGACAGTTGGCAAAATTTTGATGTAAACATGGTTGGTGATTAGCTGTTGTTTGTCCCAGGTCCTTTCTAGCTTCTTGCTAGTTGGGCCTGGTTGGTTGTATTCGCACTTTATTTTGTGTTGCTTTTGTATTCGCACTTTATTTTGTGTTTCTTATGTATTCGCACTTTATTTTATGTTGCTTTTGTATTCGCACTTTAAGTTAGAATTTGTTTTTGTTGAACGAAACCTTATTATTCAATCGAGCGAAAACGATCCGCTCGCTTTTTTTTAGGATTTGATAAAAACCGAGCCGATCGATTCAAATTCAATCCGAGCATGAGCATCACTTTTGCGATCGGTTTTACAAATTTGATCCGCTCGGATCGGATCGGTTGTAATTCAATCCGAGCATGAGCAGACCCTCGATCGGATCGGATCGGATCGTGAACACCCCTAGTCTTAGTGGTAGTGGGAAAGGCACAATTATGAATCTTCTACTTCGTCTATATGAACCAACAAGTGGTTAGGTAAACCCTTTGACATTCAGAGCTATGTAGCTATTTTTTTTTTTGGCTTCTAATAACAAAACAAAATCCCATAATTCTATTGCTCTTTTTCTTTCTCCATGTCACAATTTTGGATCATGTTGTTCTAATTCTACTTATGTGACCACACAAATTTCATTGTCAACAGTGGCGGACCCATGAATTTTTCCATGGGGGTGCGAAACATTTTTAAAAATTTTAGGCCCCTAGGTATATAAGTAAAAAAATCGGTTCGTATCGGGTCGGGTCATGTAAAACAAACGAACATCAAACTAAATTTATATAATCATAAAAAACATGTCAAACATTGTTACAAACATAAAAAACATGTAAAACAAACGAACATCAAACTATATAACATAAGTTCATCGCTCCATAACATAATGTTTCAATTTTAATTTTCAACTATTCAAGCCCTAGAAATCATAACGTAAGTTGTAATCACCCTAAAAATATATAAACAACATAATCACCCTAAAAATCATCTAAACAACCATAAACAACGTCAAAACACACAAAATTTCAAACCTATTTAACAACTTTATTACCCTTTTTTTTCTCCTATAATATCAACCAAAATCATCAAAATAACAAAGAAACTTACCCGTGTTGGGATTCCGGTTAGATCTGGTGTCAAACGACGGTGGTATGGTGGCTGATTACGGTGGTCGCCGGCTGCTGGACTGTTGTCGCTGGGTAACAACTTTATTACCCTTTTTTCTCCTATAATTTCTAAAGGTTTTGGGCTTTAATTATTTTATTATAGTTTGAAATATTGTTGGGTTTGGTTAATGGGCTAAGACATAGTGGGCTAGCTAGTTAAGAAGTATAAGTGGGTAAAGGTATGAGTATTTGGGTTTAGTTAGTTAGGTATTAAAAGTTATATAACTTAGGTAGTATTTTTTTTAAATAAGAGTTTACTAAAAAAATTTAAAATATAAATTGATAACACTTTTTACCTAAGGGGTGCGGACGAAAAATTCCAAGGGGTGCGACCGAAAAATTCCAAGGGGTGCGGACGGGATTTTCGACGAAACCTAGCACTAAATTTTTTTTTCCCCGGGGGTGCGCCCGCCCACCTTGGGCTATGCTTGGGTCCGCCCCTGATTGTCAATTCTAGGAAGGTCTCAATTCCTTTGTTGTCTAACCAATTGCATCATTTCCCGGTTCAGCCTCTCAAGCTATTAAGTAAGATTATATGTTCTAAATTTTTATTATCTTTATATATGAAATAAAGTAATCTTTGCATGAATATGTGGTTATTAACTAATCATTTCCGACCATACCATAGGTGCTATTCATGGGGCGCTATTGAATGCTCGTGGTTGCCTACCTTTTACTTTTGCATTAAACTGACACCATTTCATGTTTTACTACTTTATCGGTTTTATGTTCTTTCGTTTTGTGGTTGTATATTGTTGACGTTCGTTTTTCTTTTATAAATTAAATAATGGTGCTTTTATTTGTAATGTTGTTTAAAATTATGTACACTTAATATAGATTAGCTTTGTCTGTGCGCTGTTCAACGTAACCCGTCCACCGGACGGGTATTAAACTAGTTTGTATGGAAACAATAAACCAAGATTAAATAATATTTACATTTTTGTAAAAAATACAAATAAAACAAAAACGGTAGTTGCTCGCATTGGGCCTTCGGCAATAATTTAGCGTCTTCATTCAAGTCTCTTAATCTTATTTGAACGGCTTAAGTTATGTTAAATATGTTTTTGACGAGACTCAAACCATTAACCTCAAACGAAACAACACCTTAAATCCAATGACTTTATCAATTGAAACCAACTTAATTTTTTTTAATAGTCACCCAGTTTATAATAATACTTTATTTATATCCACTCATCCTCACGTTATTTTCTCATATAGTCGACCAGTTATGCTTTATGATAATACTTTCACTGTATATTCATCAAAGCACAGCCTAATCCCTATTCATTTTGTAAGCTCCTTCTAGATAGTTAATAATAAGATATTAATACTTTTAAAATGAGTTAACCAAATGTGGCAATAGATTAATCCAAGTACAATACATCAATAACATCATTTTTAACCCTAAATAGTAAACCTATTGCTAGCGTCTAGGGAATATATCCATTTCTAATGCACTCTTTTGATGTTCGGACACACATTTATAATTACACGATTCATTAATGTTTCGTTTTTTATTTGGAGAACCATTAATGGGGGAATTGCGGTAAAAATGAAGTTGGAAAGAAGGGGAGTCAGAGTGGAAGACACGACTTGCGTTTTGTGCGGGTTTGGTTGCGAGACTATCGATCACTTAATCTTCTCATGTGTGACTACTAGAGCTTTATGGTGGCATGTGTGGGTATGGTTGAAAATTCCAAACATTGGGCAAGCTGATTCAATTGTAGACTTGCTGGAAGAGGTTCATAAACTGAAAGGATCCAAGAAGTGGAAAAGAGTGATTTGTGTTGCTATCTTTGCGAGTATTTGGATCATTTGGAAATCAAGAAATGAAAGAATTTTTGAAAGGAAACAAATTAGGGTGGAGTGCATTATCGAAAGGATTAAAGAGGAGTCGTTTATGTGGATTAAACACCGGTCTTCGTATGCGAGTATTGATTGGGAGAGATGGAGAGATTTTAAATATTCGTGACCTGATTACGTAATGTTTTTGTTTTGTTTGGGATTTCCAGTTTCCTGCTGGCCCCTTTGTTCTATTTTATGTTTTTAATAAAATAGTAGCAGTTCAAAAAAAAAAACACGATTCATTAATGTATTAGACAGGGCCGGCTCTGGGCCCGGCAAACCCGTGCTGACGTCCGAGACCCAAAATTTCAAAGGGCCCGAACAATCTTTATAAGCTTGTATATATTTATTAAATTATATATTTAGTATATTTATCCTTTTATTATGCAAAAAAGTATTGGTGGTGTAATGGTAAAAACCATCTCAAAATAATACAAAGGTCTCAAGTTCGAGTCTTTGCTCCATCACTAAGTTTTTATTTTTGTAATTCATTTACCATTAACCATAATTTTGGGCCCAATTCTTTTCGTCGCCCGAGGCCTAATTTTTTTCAAAAGTTTTCGGGGACGGCTCTGGTATTAGACTTGGACAACTTTTTTTTTTCGAAAGATAAATTTCATTCACAAAACACCACCTAGCCAACAGGCCTAGGCAGCATAGACCAACAACAACAAACTACAAGAAATCAAATTTACACCATTCCGACCACGAAACATATTGAAATTTAGATCTATTTTTAAACCAAAGAAAACCGTAAGCTTTAATACTATTCTTGATGTTTTATAGTTTCCATTTTCCAATCCTTATTTGAGAACACCTTCTCGCATCTCGCCTTCCAAATGCACCGACAACTAAGGATAATAATCCCGTGCACCACCTTCCTTTTGATCTCGCCTGCTCCAATGTGATTGTGATATTCCCATAAGTCTCTAACCGAAAAAGCAAAAGCATTAGGAATTTTACACCACGAACTCACCCAGCACCAAATCTGAGCAGCCACCATGCACCCTGCGAATAAATGATCAGAGTTTTCCATCGGACAATCACAAAAAAATGCAGTCCAGTGAATCAACATAGACTTGGACAACTTGAACATGCCATTGTACGTTATTAGACAAACTTTTGTAATTGATTTAAACATAATTATTATATATATCAAATCATAACATGGCTTTGCGCCAGTTTACTTCTTGGTTTTTCGATTTTTGCCCATTTGTTTTCGGTGTTTTCTGATTTTGCCCTTGTGACCACTAAAAATGAGGATATCCATGCGGTTGCCTTCAATTGTAAAATATACAAAATAAATTAAGAATATTATATATATCAAATCATAACATGGCTTTGCGCCAGTTTACTTCTTGGTTTTTCGATTTTTGCCCATTTGTTTTCGGTGTTTTCTGATTTTGCCCTTGTGACCACTAAAAATGAGGATATCCATGCGGTGTTCAATTATAAAATATACAAAATAATTAAGGACAAAAAATGCATCCAAATCAATTTCTTTTAATTTCATTTGATTTTATAATTTATGTTTCAAGTTTTTCACTTACAAACTATAAATAAAATTATAATTCTTACTAACTTTTATTAAAAAAACAAACATGTCAATTATAATTGATTTTTCTGCTCTTTATCGTGATAAACCGAATCGACACATACGAAAATATCATTAGTTAATACATACAGGCGTCATGATATCTCTTTCGATTGCTATATCGAGTGTTTGTATCGTACTCATACCTAAGGATGAGTAAATGGTACCATGTACCGGTATTGAATTTTCCAAACCGAATTTTTTTTGGTACCGATTCATTACCAACTTTTGGCGTTTTCGGTACCGGTTTGTACGGTACCGGTATTTACTGGTTTTAACCTTCAAATACCGGTATCGTACCGTTACCGAACCTTACCAAGATGCGCGAGGAAACCCACCGAAAACTCGCCACGAAGCGCGAGAAAACCTACTAGTTATAATAAAAGTATATCAATGATGTCTTTTAAAATAATAAAAATACTATACTTAGTACTTTTTTTATAACTCTCTATTTTATAGTATTACTTTTTAGAAAAAAAAATATTAAAGTATACGGGGCCGGCTCAAAATATTTTAGGCCCGAAACGGATAACATATTGAGGTCCTTTTCGTAAAAAATAAAAGAAAAAAATTGCTTTTGATCCTATGATCCATATACCATCTCTATGTATACAAAGTTATTTATTATAAACCTCAACGTCAACAATTTTTAAGCTAAAATCACCGACATATAATATGTTTTCTTAATAATTTGGGGCCCTAGGGAAATGGAGGCCTAAAGCACTTCCTTTATTTCACTCCCCTTGAGCCGACCCTGAAAGTATACGTAAGATACTTGACTTAATAAAAAAACGATGAAACTAACTGTTTGATTTATCCGGAAATCGGATCTTTTGGATTCTCATGTTGTCGTCATAATGTCATTTACTACGTCGGTAATCTTTTCTTAAGGCCACACTTAATGGTTTATGTGGGCCTCATTTAACTGTTGAAGTTGGGCCACAAAATTCACTTGGGAAGTTTACCAAAGAGTGCCCTTTAACACGGTTTGGGCGTGCTAAAATGCTAAAAGTCATTTTGTGTTTTGGGCCCCTGAGTCCTGACAACTATTTGTTAGCAGGTTAAACTAAAAGTAAACCCAATCCAATACTAAAAAAACTGGTTTGGGCCGACCCGGTTTAAGCCTCGAGTTGATTTGAGCCCAAATCTGTATGGGCCCGAAAAAACCAGTTTGTGTGATACAAAATGACCGGTTTGAACTTTTTTTAAAAACGGCTTACGAACCGAACTGGTTTGGGCCTAACCCTGGTTTTTGAACACCTCTAGGTTAAGCTTAGTCGCCATGCATCAGTGCAACAATTTAATACGATATTGCCATGTACACGCAAGGGCGGACCCACATAGAGTGGCTCGGGGTCCCCGGACCTCAATGTTTTTTAAAAAATTAGTAGATCCGGTATATTAAATTTTATAAGTACCTCATAAATACAATTAGGTGGACACCACAAAAAGAAAAGGAAAATTGGTGTAGTTGTATGAGTTCTAACCTTGTATAGCCTGTTTTTTCTGTTTTTTTAATCTAATGGAAGAAGAGTTGGAAGATATCTTATGGGTACTGCAGGCGGTGGTGACCATGAGGTGCAAGGAAGGAGACACGTATTCAATCGCGTCACCCCCATACCTCAGAAGCCGTGACGTTGTTAGTTCACTATTCATTAAGTTTGGTTATTAATAGATTTAGATTAGATTCAAAACTCGCTCTAACCCCACCCGAAGACCAACCCAAAAAATTTAACGTTTTGTTATGAAAATATTGAACACCGAAGAAAATGGACCCTATACCACCGTGTACACGTGGACACCGAATTCTGACTTGAGGTAGATGTTAAGAGTGTGGATTTTGGTTAGTTATAAAAGTTAGTTAGTTAGTTGTATTTATCTTGTATCAGTTGTTATTTATAAAACTCCTTCCTTTTGTTACATTTATCTCTGGATTAGAGCTCTTAAACTTTAGGTTAGATTTGATTTAAATCAAAGTTTTTCGCTTGTGAATCGTATGCAATTATTACGAATGATTTGAGGGTGGATACTGATCCATTACACGTTATACCATTATTTATCATTTAGGTAAGAAATTACACCTTTCTTACGAAACACAACATCAACACAAATACACATTAAAGCCATTAGCAACATACACAAAACAACAACTTATGATTAAACCCTTTCTTTAATCATGAGATATGAGAGAACCAAAGCAACTAAACCTCCAACCACAGCCGAGGGAGAAACCATGGTGGTTCCGGACGGTGCAGGAGCAGGAGGCATGCTCATACCGGGCATGTTGGGATCCATGGCGGCAGCTGCCGCCATCATTGCGGCAAAGCAGACGACAAACAATGTAGCCGAAGATCCAGAAGTCATTGTTAAGTAATGGTGGTGTGTTTGTTGAAGATTTTGGGAGGGCTGTGATTGATGGAAATGATATGGTGTTATATATAGAGATGTTATTAATATTGTTGACGGGGTTGATGAGCTAGCAATGGGTTTGTAGTATATGATGACGACGGCAGGCCACCGTGAAAACCCAAGCTAAGGATCTTCTTCAATGGCACGTTGACATGACATCTATTAGTTTCTATGGCAATGTAACATAAAATATATACAAGGTCAAAGGTATTGATAATTTCACCGGAGAAAACAAATCATTTTGTATTGGTTTACCTACAACTATTTGCTTTTTTTTGTTTGTATGTCATTGTATTTATATAAAAAGTAGTATTATATTCGAAACTATAACGAACATATTACATGCATGGTTGCAAAAGTCGTTAGGCGCTCCCTAGTCGGTCGACCGGGGAGTTGAGAGTACTCGGCATAGGCGGAGAGTACTCGGGGAGTACTCGGACATATTAAATTATAAAGAAATTAGTTTTCGGAAATTAAATATATGTCTAATAACGTAAATTTACTAATATTTATAACAAAATACGTGAAAATGATATTCATTATTTAATATGATAGTCATATAAGTTATGTTTTATTAATTTTTAAGTCAAACTCGGCCCGAATTGACCTACTAGATCCGATTTTGGCCGAGTTTGACCGCGTTTGATCGATTCCGAGTAATTAGGCGGAGTTAGAGAAAGTCGCCTCGGCAACCTACTTTGTAGCGACTACTCGGGGAGTACTCGGCCTTGGAAACCTTTTTTTACAACCATGATTACATGTATACACTTTTACATTTTATAATATCAGTCACCTTATATTTCTGCTAACATTGTAATTACCCTTGAATATATTGTGTTTTTATACTTATATAACTTTTAGATTACAGTTTTTCTGAGTATAAAGTTGTGACGTGCTTAATTTTATTTACATTTCGATATAACTTTTATTCAACACTGAGTTGTGAATAGTAAGGTGCATGTGATAGAAACACAAACATACATGTGACATGTTCCAAGTATAGGGTGGTGATATACTTATTTTTACCTACATTTCAATAAACGTTATTCTTTTAGTTCTTACCGTGACGAACAAAACCTATACCGTCATGAGTCGTGATGAACCGAATAACGTTGTTAACGGTATTGATATTATCCGAACCGGTATTCATTTTTATGTTTTTCAATCAATGTAAGACATGTGTCGATATCATCTTCGGCACATCTCTTTCAGTTGCTATATATATACGGTATGCTTAATTGTAATGTACCGGTACAGAAGAGAACCAAACCGGACCGGTACCGGTCCGAATGCCCGCCTCAACGGATGGAGAATCCCTATTAATAACAAAAGAAATCATGCTGTTTTAACAAGAAAATTGGCAACTGAATACGAATATACAATTTGCACAATATGTCTTCCATTAAGCAATAATTTATAACACCACTCTGAATCAATCTGCGTACTCAATCTTTTGCCTGATTATATTGTGGACAGTGGACACACAACTTAAAAACAAATTGAGAGATTTAGAAGTTTACTTACTCCAATATCCCCGACCACTTGTAACTTTTTTTTGGGATAATAATGTGATAAACAATGCTTTACTTGGGTGTTCATTTGTTTGGGTTTCAGTTAGGGCTGGTAATTCATAACATATTTAAAACTTGAAAAAACTTGTTTAAGAAAAAGTACACTATGCATATTTTATACTTTTTTAAATATAACTAAAATTAGAATGTCAAGCTTCACCATTTCTCCTTTTTGGTATATAAAGCAAATTAGTAGAATGTCAGGTCAGAGTGGCAGACTTAGGAATTTTTTTCATAGGAGGCGAAAATTTTAAGGTCGTTTGTCTATCGCTAAATAATATTTTTTTGTTCAGTCCGGACCATGCTAGGTCATATCGAAAAAGATATTGAAACGAAATTTTATATAATCAACAGAAGTACGTCAAATGTCGTTACAAATTCGCAATTAAAATCTAACAAATCTAAAGTTGTTCTCTACAAGTTTTCATTTTTCGAACTCTAGCCATAACCGATGTTTGTAAAATCGGATCGGAAAGTGAACTAAACGTGTTATAGGTCCAATGGTCGGACCATTTGGCTCGGATTAAGAAATGAATCAAGCACAAATAGATATTAACGTGATAAGCATACAAACAAAACAATAAAGTAGTTAGTTTTTGAACTAGAGTAATAATTATTATATTTTTTTCATTTTATTTTAGTGTAATATATAATATATAATAATAATAATAATAATTACTCTAGTGTTAAATAATCATTATAGTTATTTGTAAGCTTCTAAAGTTAAAGAGTAAATTACAAAAAACGTCATTTATGTATGTCACTTATTGTAAATTGTGTCCCTTATCTTCAATAATTACAGAAAACGTACTCGATGTTTGCAAACCCTTGCAAGTTATGTCCTTTAGCCCTAACTCGGTTAATTTTTTGTGGTTAAATCTAACCAAATGGACCCCACATGAGGGTATTTTGGTCATTTTACTCTCATGTGGGGTCCATTTGGTCAGATTTAATCACAAAAATACCCTCATGTGAGGTCCATTTGATCAGATTTAACCACAAAAATTAACTGAGTTAGGGATAAAGGACATAAATTGCAAGGGTTTGCAAACATCGAGTACGTTTTCTGTAATTATTGAAGACAAAGGACACACTTTGCAATAAATGACATACATAAAGGACGATTTTCGTAATTTACTCAAAGTTAAAAGTATACTAGTTTTCTTTTAGGTCGCGCGTTGCGGCGAAACCGATCAAATGATAATGTAAAACAAACGTGATTTGAAAATAAAGCATGTTGTTTAGAAAACCAAACCATTAGAAGGTTTAGTTTATCATCGTATCGTTTTATGACACCAAATACTTTATTTAGAGTATAACTTTGTTTTTAACAAAACTTATAAGAAAATGTCGGGAAAAAAACAAGCATAACTACGTACTTAAGTTTTTAGAAAAAAATTATAAACGTAAATTATTAAAGAAGTATCAAATTTATCGATAGAGTAATATATGTTCTAAAAAAAGAATTATTAGAAAATGGTATAGGAAATATATGGTTTAAAAAAAAGGGAAAAATTTTAAAATATGTTATTAAAAGTAAATATAATAATAAACTATTATAATATATTAAATAAAAGAAAAACAAAAAACTATATATTGTTATAAAAATAAAGTTACTATTTATCGTCCTTCGTCAATAGATACCAAATAAATACTTTATTTAGAGTACAACTTCGTTTTTAACAGCTGAAAGCTCGGAGTCTTCAGAAAAGCTACGCCGATAAACGCCGCAAGCCCCTTGAATTTGACGTTGGCGATCACGTACTCCTAAAGGTTGCACCTTGGAAGGGGGTGATCAGATTCGGCAAGAAAGGAAAGCTCGCGCCTCGATATGTTGGACCCTTTAAAATTCTAGAAAGAATTGGAAAAGTGGCCTACAGACTCGAACTACCGGAGGAACTTAGTAATGTCCACCCGACTTTCCAAGTTTCGAACCTCAGAAAGTGCTTAGCCGACCAGGAATTACATGTCCCTCTTGAAAATTTACAAGTGGGCGAAACATTACACTTCGTGGAAACGCCTGTCGAGATCATGGGACGAGGTGCTCAGACGCTCACGCATTCCCATTGTGAAGGTTCGCTGGGAAGGCAAACACGGTGCCGAGTTTACCTGGGAACTCGAAAGTGACATGAAGGCGAAGTACCCGCAACTGTTTGTTACGCCTACTTCTTAAATTTCGGGATGAAATTTCCTAAAGTAGGGGAGGCTGTAACAACCCGCTTTTTGGAAAGTCAAAGTACAAGTCAAAGTCAAAGGAAGAAAAGATTGCTAATTGCGACCTGTCACTCCTTGCTTAACTACTGGCTGTGTTTCTTAATTATGTTAATTAATCGCTTTAGTTGTATTATGTGGAGTACTTATTAATAATCGAGGTTTAATCGCATGTCTTATCGCTAATCGCATCGCTATCGCATTCGCAACTCGAATTATGTGTTCTGGATATTGCTTTACGTGTGTGTGCTATTATGTGTTACTTGTTCATGTTATGCTTATGTTGAGGTGTTTAATCGCAATCGCAATTTTATCGCAACACAATCTAATCGCAAATGCTAAACGCAAGTTATTTATAGTGATTGTTTGTTAGATATAGTAGTTAGGTTATTTGTGTAACTAATGGTTAATACTATTGCATCGCTCACTCGAATCGCATCGCAACGCTCAACACGCGAAACGAAACGTCGAAACGCAACCATCGGAGCCACTCGGTCGAATGACCATTCGATCGGATGGCCATCCGATCGGATTGCCATCCGATCCGATCGGTGAGCTATCCGACACTTGCACCCCGCTTTCCCTTTTTGGCAACCTATAAATACCCCCCTGTCACATCACTTGTGATGTGACAGCTCTCTCTCTCTCTCTCTCGACCAGCACGCCCAAGGCCTTCTTTCTCTCGATTTCTCGCGATTCTTGTAAGTTTTCAACTCAAATCTTGTACTTCTATAATCTACACACACTTCTTCATCATTCTCACCTTTGAATCTTAACTTTTAACCGCGAAATCAACGGATTGGAGGTGTTCTAGGGTGATGTCATCATGGAGTTCTTATGAATTTCAAGATTTGGCTTCATTCCACCAAGAACAACTCAGATCTGAAGGATTTCCACATGATTTCACAACAATTTTGCATAGATCTAAACATTTTCGGAGGTAAAAGGATTGAAAGATACTTTTCAACTTTCTTTCAACTCTTTTACACTCAATACACTCAAAACTGATAGAATCGGAGCTCATTCGGGTCTTCTACTCAATTCTTAGTGAAGCATCAGTCTGAGATCTGGTTTTTATCAAAGAGACAACCGATTTCGGATTGAACATGAACAACTGTCACGAACCAGTAACTGATCGGGTTAGGGTGATTCCTGTTTGATCGGGCGACTTGGGACTTGACGAGATTCCGTTGTTTAGTACGTTATCATACCGTCTTGAACAAACCACAAAACTTTCAAAATAATCAAGTCAAGACGATCAGATTCGTTGGGACAGATTGTCGTCCGATCGGATTGCCATCCGATCGAACTACAATCCGATCGGATTGCACTTGGTTCCACACTTAACAATTTTCAAGTTTTCAAAAGATCTGAACGTCGAACGGATTGCTGTCCGATTGGATTGCCATCCGATCGGATTGCAATCCGATCGAGTGACCATCCTGCTGTGAACTTGTTTTCACTAAGTGTCCTGCCAATCGGATCGCTATCCGATCGAACGACCGTTCGTTCGATCGACCTGAAGGGTAGAGATACTTCTATGTTTTCAAAATACTACATCGAAAACTTCAAAGTCATCATACACAAACACATCCTTCTCAAACGAATGTCAATCTGACCGAATGGCCATCCGATCGGATGACCATCCGAACGGATTGACATCCGATCGAGTCACCATCCGATCGGATTACCATTCGACACTTTGATCACTTGCACCGTTTTACGCACCGTTCTTTCGCTTATTTTATCACTAACTGTTCAGGCTAATCACTCTAGCGCTCCCTTCAATCCATTAACTATCATCGCTGTGAGTATACTCAATCCATTTTTGGTTTACGTACTTTTGGGTGTTACATACGTTACTTATTCTAAGCCACATCGATCGCACAACGCAAACACTATTTATACGCTGACCGTTATTGCATGTTACTTGTTACTCGATGAATGCTTGTATATTATGTTAACACAGTGATTGTTACCTGACGCCTTAGCAACGATAGTACTATAGTTTGGACTCAGCACCTGTCGTGGACAGGGGTTGTTAAGGTTACATCTTCACATGTCACAGTGGTGATATGTGTTGCGCATTCTATAATTCGCAGTCTTGTCTGTGCATATTTCATTGTCGATAACCTACTAGCTTCACATTATACATGTTACATGCTGGTTATGCGTACACGCTTTCGAACTCTACTATTACTATTAAACTTGTATGCTCACCTTTACACTATGTGTATTGACCTCTATTTTAACGTATGTGACAGGTGCTTAGGATGTTTGCTTGTTATCTGCTGGAATCGAGCTAGGATGGAGTCTAGAAACAAATTAAATAAAATTTGAGTTGACAGAACATTTGATCTGTCTTTGAGAAAACAATGTCTGTAATAACTGCTTTTATTTGATATATTATGGTATGGGACATAATGATAAATATCCGGTAATTTTAGTTGTTATGGATTTCTCCTGGACAATCTGTTTCACTCAGTGCCGCGCCCCGATGTTTCCGCCATCGGTTGGGGTGTGACACTTTTTTTGGAGTTGTCGGGTCGAACGATGACATCAACGTCATAGATCAATCATTGATATTCCATGACGTCTTAAAAGGCATTCAACCGCCTTGCAATTTTACAGTGAACGAGATGAAATACAACCACGGATACTATCTTGTAGATGGAATTTACCAGAGATGGACCACTTTTGTTAAAAGGTTCTCGCATCGAAAAGGCGAAAAATTAAATTATTAAAAAAAACACGAGTCAACAAAAAAGGATGTGGAAATGGCGTTTTGTGTCCTCCCGATTCAACTCAATGGCACATTATACAAGGACCAACAATGATTTGGGGCCCAAGAGTTATAACCTATGTAATGTACGTGTGCATAATACTAATTGCTACACAACATGATCATAGATAGAAGACGAATGTTATATCGTATCTTAGTGGGATAATGCTAAGGTTGAGGATGTGCCACCACCATTACATAACCTGACAGGCAATTTTTTAAACGCTTGAAATGGGTTAGAGATTTACGTGACAGGGAAGCTCATCACACCCTTCGACACAATTTGACCGGGCGCATTTGGACACATAGGCAGCCGAGGCAAGATCAAGATCAAGAGTAGTTGTGTTTTATTATGTAATATATTCCTTTTTATTTGTTGTATGTTTTTATTTGTAGGTTTTTAAGAGTGTTTTTTTTAATTTAATGGATTAACTTATTATTAAAATTTTATTTTAATTTTTCTGTAGTTTAATTATTTTAATATATTTTAAGTACAAAGAAATACATTTATTAAATAAAAAAGAAATAATATTAATATTAATTAATAACTGATACTAGGTAAAGGGAATGAACAGGGAAACCCACCACAGACCAGCATCACTAACCACGCGTCGTTGCCTCAGGATCTTTGATCCCACGTGTTCATTCCCTCTACCTGTTAAAGAGTTATTAACAATAGAGAGAGATATTGAAGGGCTGGACCGGTGACCTCCATGCGGACGCATTTGGAGTCGATTAACCGGTGTTTGGTAGTGACCGATCTCGACAGTAGTCACGGTCACGACGAGTGATACACTGACGGTTTAAGAGGGGAATCCGGTGGTAGCGGGTGCAAAGGTGTTCTTGGATCGAGTTGAACTTCCGGGAATAAACCCTCGTTTCTGGCGAAGCTCCGTTGAACTGATCAAGACTTGCATGTTTCAGATCTATGTTGATCAGTGACTCTCAGGCAACCCTTGACAGGTTAGATTGTAGTTTTGTTGACGATTCGTATGCTTTTTGCTTTTCTAGGGTTCAAAATTAGGTTTTTGCATATGGGTAGTCGAAAATGAGTTTTATGAGCTGTAAATTAGTTAAGTTCACATGATACACAAAACGAAAACCTAATCAGTCGCTCTCGAACCCTAAGTGGAGATAAGAAGAACTGAACTGCTTTTGTTTGTTTGAAGATGGTATTAATGTTTGAATTGTGAACTAAGTGTTTAATTTGTTGTTTTTGTGGTAATTGTATTGTGCTGATTAGGGTTTGTTTGAACGGTTTAGGACAAAGTTGGTAAGAGTTGATCAATACAAAAGTTATGGAGGAGTTCTTTGGTGGAAATCGGTTCAGGTTGGAAAGGGTTTATAGGGAAGTACAGAGGAGTGGGATCGGAGGGGTCGGATTCGAGATAATATCTCCTATCCAGAAGGGGCAACAAGCTGAGAAGAAACCAGAGGTAACTTAACATGTTTTTAGCACACATAGTGTCTCAGTTTGGCTGTTTTAATTGTTATCAAACAAAAAAAAGTCTATTATGTGGTTTTCACGGATGGTTTGGTTCAGTTTCAGCCCCAACTGAACCGAAACTAACACCAATTTTTTTATTTATTGCTTGAACCATGAACTTGGGTACTTCATAGTTTGATTTTGTTGAAATAAGTTTTTGTTACAAACATACCCTAAACTGATGGTGGAAAGTTAGGAGTGGATTCTTTGGTTAACTTTATGTGGGTATAATCTTGATTGTGTTTTGCATTTGACCTCTGCCAATGTATGATGGATTCCCCCAAAACAGGCATCGCTTATCAATGAAGGAATTTAAGAAGGATGCAACTGCAACAATAGAGAAAGAAAGAGGTTGCTTTGATGGTTACGGCGGAGGTGCAGACCTGTAAATTTATAGCTTCTTTAGAAAAGTGGACATCGGTTAGAAGGATGAGTACGAGGATTCTTCCAAACAGGTATAATATAGATCAATGAAAATCATCCCAATCTTCTAAACAAACTATCTATCAGAAGTTTTTTTGTATTGAAAAGACTAAATGGTTTTTTGCAATACATGCATGGTTCAAATTGTAGGCTTGGAAGTAGGGCTGTAAACGAACCGAACGTTCAGCGAACAGTTCGTGAACCATTCGGCGGGAAGTTCGTTTATGTTCGTTCGTTTAATAAACGAACGAAGATGAACAAGAAATTTCGTTCGATTAGTTAAATGAACGAACATGAACAGAGGTCTCGTTCGTTCGATTGTGTTCGTGAACGTTCGGTAAGGTGTTCGTGAACATGTTTATGAACATTCGTTGAGTTGCGTTCGTTTATGTTCGTATGTTTGTGTTTTAATTGAAGATCTTTGTACTTTTTTATACTTTATTTGTACTTTTTATATTATTAAACTTTTATTTATCTTATTACCCTAACAATTAAACTAGGAAACCCACTTTCACCTTGTTTATAAATCATTTCCTTTTCATTTCTCACTATTGACATCGGCGAATATGATCGACCTCCGTTCCACAATAAGGGATTCAAGTTCAAGTTCTACTCTCTGGGCCATCTATCTTTATCCTTCGTCGCGTTCACCAAATTTATTTGTGTTTGTTTGTGTTCGTGAACCGTTCGCGAACACGCTCATTTCCTTAATGAACGAACACGAACATAAAATCTTGTTCGGTAAGTGTTCATGAACAGTTCGTGAACACATTTATTTCCTTAATGAACGAACACGAACAAGGTCTTGTTCGTGTTCGTTCGGTTCGTTTATAGCCCTACTTGGAAGTTTTTATACTATTGCCATTCTCCCGTATCGTATTGGTATCCGTACCAATTTTACCTATTTGGTACTCGTACGAGTGCTCAAAAACTAAATAAAAACAAAATGGTACCAAAGCGAGTACCGTACCGAAATACCCTTACCGTACCAAATATTTTGGTACGGTATTTGGTACCTAGTTTTGTTCAAATTCGGTACCGGTATTTTTGGTACCGGTACGGGTTTGGGTACGGGTACGGATATTACTGTAAAGAGATTAATTGTTATGTGAACTTGGTTTTTAAAGTTTTTAAAAAGTGAACAAACAATATGACTGATTGTATAGACAATTATTCAATTCGTCAAATGATAGTCAAGACCCAAGCAAAGTATCTATATAATCTATAAGAAGAGATGAGAGGATGATGTAAATCTGCCTATGTGTCATCCATTAAGCTATGCCACGTGTCCCTGCTGATGTCATAATTCCGTTTTGTATTTAATATATAAGTGTGATTATACATTAAAAAAAAAACCACAGTAATTTTGGGCGGCCAAATTTGTTGCATCCAAATTTTAAAATCCCGCCTCTCATCCCCAAAACTCTCACTAGCCCGCTTCTTCTCACCAGAGAACCAGAGAAAATTAAGAGGGTTAGAGAGAGAGAACCAGATCGAGATCTAGGGTTTCAAGGTTATCTTCTCAGGTGGCTGATTCAAGGTTATCGTGGCTAATTCAATATCATTGTTCGATATCATTGTTCTCAGGTGGCTGATTCAATATCATCTAGGGTTTCAAGGTTATCTTCTCCTCCTTTTCATGTCAATTAGGGTTTTAGCGTTTCACAATCGCCTTCGAATTCAACAATCAGATCGCAAATCATCAACAAGTTCTTCAAGGTAATCATAATTAACCTAATTTTGTTTCATTATTGATTGTTTTACAGGCTGTTGAACAAATCTGATCCTTATTTACTTGTAATTTTGTTTTCGCAACGATGAAAACCTAATCGCTTTTGTTTGTTTGACCTAATTTGATAGGCGAAAGGCGATGTCTCGTGTGTACGTTGGGAATCTGGATCCGCGAGTTTCTGAGCGAGAGCTTGAAGATGAATTTCGCGCGTATGGTGTTCTAAGGAAGTAAGTTTATTTCTATTATTTGTGGTTTTAATTACGTTGTTGTTGATTTTGTTTTTATTTGATTAAGGATAACGAAACGAATCATGTAAAATAGGCTATATAAGAGGATTTTTATGAAGCTTGATATACTTTGTGCTACTTTTTCTTGAAAAATATTGCTAATTATACATTATTCATATGATTATTCAAAAGTTTGCAAGATTTGTCTTTAAAGCTATGTATAAATGGGTAGAATTGTGTATAAATTTATGTTATATTTTAGAAGAATATTGCAACAATCTGTCTGTACTGAAAGATAACAAGCTTCACGTGACTTGAACAATGCATTTGTACTGAAAGATAAAATTTAACCTTAAAGTTTATGGTGAGACATCATGCATCTTCGGTTAATATTCGATTATTGCAGGTACAACTAATTTGGATACAACAAAGAGTGCCAGAGTATGGCTGGACTACCCAGAAGGTCTTTCATTTCCTCAATTTCTTGGTTAATAGGGGTCTGTATATTTCAATTACTATTTTTTATTTATCAAAACTGCATCTTGTGAACCTTATATCTTGATCCATACTTAATTTTAAACATGTTACTATCGCAGCTAGATGTCTGATATTTCTTTACCGTCGTGATGTCGAATAGTTGACACCTGAGGTTAGCAATATTTTTAAGTTAATCGCTCATATCGATGGCAATTTAGACCCAATTATGTCGATTTTGTTGACCCTTTTGCTTGAATATTTTTCTTTTTCAGATTGCACGGCATATGTTGCTTGATCTGCCAAGTCTTGTATTTTTCACCACCTATGCCCTCTTGGTTTTCTTTTGGGCAGAAATATACTACCAGGTTTAATTTTATCATCATCTTCGTTGTTCTCTATTCATTTTTATGCTTGTCTAGAAGATCACAAAGTGCTTTTAACCTGGATTGAAGTGATAACTAAACAAGGGTTTCCTTTTACATTGATTATATTGTAGACATTTGTAATGTCTCGAACCAATATTAACACCCACTATGTTGCATTCACATCTATCAATGATAGTAATTAGTAAAACAACTGCCATCTCTTGGTTGTCTAAGCCTAGGATATATCATATAATAGTGGAAGATTCAGGTGACAGGTGTTTTGAATTTCGATTGTCAATGTATCTTCTATAGCTTGTATAGGTCTCAGGGAATGTTTTAGCTTAAGTATGCTATACAATTTAGTAATTTCCAAACTACTGTCTTTTGGTATTATGTAAGTCTGCTAAAAATATCACAAAAAGCCAATGAATGAAGTTAACGAATCTTTTGGAATAGATCCTCCACGCGGTGTTTTGCTCTATGGTCCACCTGGCATTGGGAAAACCATGCTTGCCAAAGCAGTGGCAAACCACACTACAACAACCTTTATTAGAGTTAAAGTAATTTGTTTGACCTCTCATTTAGACTCTTTAACATATGTTTAAAATATTGGCAAATGTTGTGCTTTATCTCAAAGGTTCCCAAAAAATTGCATCATGTGACTCTACGAGTACAAGTATTTGAGTGAATTTATAGAAATTGTGTATGTTAATTACTGTTATTGAGATGATGCAGTTACTATGCAAGCGCCAAAGGTAGCTCCTCCTGATATGATGAGCAAAGATAAGTTCTTAATCCAAAGTACTGTTGTCCCAGAGGGAACAAAGGAGGAGGATGTCACATCTAACATGGTCAGCTGCAAGAGACCTGATCCCACTCCTCTTTAAATCTATAAGCTAACCGATAGGATGCATAGCATGTGTATATTAGCTTTATTGACATTATAAGCATTAAAATATATAAAAAAATCGACATAACTATTTTGAAAAAGACTAACATATGCAAAACTCACAAGCTACGATCTTATCTAACAAAGAAGCAGGGTCATCCTAAGTAATTTAGTGAAGCTCAAAAAAGGCAGAACTTAGTAAACTATTTTCATGCCCAAAGAATGAGTAGTAATTTGTAAAGTTTTCTTGAGGAAAGACTAATATAACCCTGCTTCACCAAACCCATCAGTACCTTCATTAATTTGTATTGGGCCATCAAACATTCATTTTGGTGGAAGTAGTAAACAATCTAATCACACAAATATAACATTATGTGTGTATATGGTAAATTTTATGAGTATAATTTGTATTGTTTGTTACATAGAGATCTATCCCGTAACTATATAAATGTCACTATTCTATCCAGTTTTAGTCGGCTCAGTGTTAGCATTTTGTAAGAGCTATTATTTGCAGTAGTTTTTACGTTCTTTCAGCTATTATTTGCAATAGTTTTACGTTCTTTCACAAGACCTCTGTGAGTTTACTCTTTGACACTTAATCTTACACAGGAGTCTTTTGGGGAACCGACTTAGTGGACCTATACCTGAAGAAATAGGTGATATGTCTACACTTGAAGAACTGTAAGTAACGATCCTTACATGACAGCTCTATATACAATATTGACCTTTCACAGCTTATTAACACTTTTGACCTGTACAACAGAGTCATAGAAGACAATTTTCTTGGAGGACCACTTCCTCGAAATCTTGGCCGTTTGTCCCGCTTGAGAAAATTGTATGATTACTTGACCTTGCTCCAAAAACTTGATTCATCTTTTGTTCATTTTTAAAATAAATTATTTATCATTTTTTCTTGCAGCCTTGCTTCAAAATAAATTATTATTTATCATTTTTTCACACAAATATAACATAATGTGTGTATATGGTAAATTTTATGAGTATAATTTGTATTGTTTGTTACACAGAGATCTATCCCGCAACTATATAAATGGCACTATTCTATCCAGTTTTAGTCGGCTCAGTGTTAGCATTTTGTAAGAGCTATTATTTGCAGTAGTTTTTACGTTCTTTCAGCTATTATTTGCAGTAGTTTTTACCTTCATTCACAAGACCTCTATGAGTTTACTCTTTGACACTTAATCTTACACAGGAGTCTTTTGGGGAACTGACTTAGTGGACCTATACCTGAAGAAATAGGTGATATGTCTACACTTGAAGAACTGTAAGTAACGATCCTTACATGACAGCTCTATATACAATATTGACCTTTCACAGCTTATTAACACTTCTGACCTGTACAACAGAGTCATAGAAGACAATTTGCTTGGAGTACCACTTCCTCGAAATCTTGGCCGTTTGTCCCGCTTGAGAAGATTGTATGATTACTTGACCTTGCTCCAAAAACTTGATTCGTCTTTTGTTCATCTTTAAAATAAATTATTTATCATTTTTTTCTTGCAGCCTTGCTTCAAAAAAAATTATTATTTATCATTTTATTCACACAAATATAACATTATGTGTGTATATGGTAAATTTTATGAGTATAATTTGTATTGTTTGTTACACAGAGATCTATCCGGCAACTATATAAATGGCACTATTCTATCCAGTTTTAGTCGGCTCAGTGTTAGCATTTTGTAAGAGCTATTATTTGTAGTAGTTTTTATGTTCTTTCAGCTATTATTTGCAGTAGTTTTTACTTTCTTTCACAAAACCTCTGTGAGTTTACTCTTTGCTACATCCAGTTGCCTCGAATTGTGACCAATTGCTTGGAAAACTGATATATATTTATATATATTTTATAGCAATGGTCGTTTATGTTGTTTAGTACTCAACTCAAATTATCTGATTTCAGTAATTCGCCTTACAAAATTCCTACTCAGTGGAGCTTTTAATATTGAAGAGGATTACTGCGTTTTCAATGGAGAATTATCAGCATGAGGTAGATTTTTGTCTAATTTTATCGTTTATTACTTTAAGCAGTGTAAATTTTGTTGTAAATTTGATTTAGGTTATTGTTCGCTGGTATAATCTTAATTAGTTCATATGTAAAATTTTTGTGTTAGAATTGTTGATCATGCTCATGTTAGAATGTTAGATCAGTAATCGAATTTAGGTTAATAATTACTAATTAGATTAGATATTGTTTTGAATTTCTTGTGTGAAAGTTACTTGGTGGATGAAGTGGGAAACCTCAAAAGCTATTTTATTATTATCTACAATTGAGATATTGCTTTCTCATATTGCTTTCTCATATGGTGAGATTTTATATAATGATATTTTGTTTCACTAATTTGTTGGAGCACGTTTGTTGCAGATATGGAATATGAGATCTCAAGTTAAACTTACCATTCTCTACACTTGAGCAAAAGCTCTAAGCCACATATTAGTTGAAAAGCCAAATTTATTGTTGTAGATCTTGCAGGCTCTGAGCGTGTTCACAGGTCAGGTGTGTAGTTACTTATAATCTACAATAAGATTTTGTGATTAGTTGGCCTTAGATATTTTATATTTATAATTTCTTACATGGGGGATCTTTATTACTTTTCTGGAAGTGACGGACGCACATTAGAGGAATCCAGATCTTAAAATCTTTCGTTAAGTGATTAAATGCCCTTGGACATAATAGTCCTCATGTACCTGTCAAATTACAAATTAATATGGTCTGATTTTTTAAAATTCAACACCAGATTTTAGTCTCTTGCTACCAGGTATACATTTATGAATATCTTCATTTGAAACACAAATTACAAATTAATATGGTCTGATTTTTTGTTTCCATCCGTCAATTTATAAAATCGTAATTGTTTGAACAGATACTTAAACTGCAACTCGATTATTATGAATTTGATTGTACTTGATGATTTTTGACCAATAATTGGTGGTTTCCAAATTTCATGAACAAGGAATTTTATCAAAAGACTTTGGGGAGATTGGAGTGGATTTGGTGAATCTGTTCAGGGGTACTCTGGGGGTCGGGTTATAGCATCGTTTCTGGAAAGAGTGGTGGTTGTTCGACCAACCACTCTGCAGTGAAATACCCCAGCTTATTTGAACTGGAAAGGGCAAAAAATGTTGTGATCGCGAACAGGCTGTCGATAGAAAATGGACTTAACAAGTTATCCTTCTCGTGGTGGTGACAGCCGGCGAATTGGTGGAAGTGGCGGATTGGGACTGAACAAATATTAATGTGGGCTCCAATACATGCAAGCTCTGTGATGAGTGGATGGAAACGGCTTTACATTTGTTTGGCTCATGTAACATGGTACAACAGGTTTGGGAATATGTTCGTCATTGGTGCAGGTTGAAGTCGATCTTCATCCTAGAGCTAAAGGATTTGATAAAGATACACAACCACAATCGGGGATCGAAGAAGTGGAGGACTGCGGTTTATTCAGTGATACAAACAACTATTTGGGTCATTTGGCGACATCGTAATGACGCGGTCTTCAACAATAAATGGCCAGCGTTAGTAAACATAAAAGAGGAGGTTCGCTCAATGAGCTTACTTTGGTTGAAGAGCAGAGCAAAGGCCAATGCATTGACATGGGATAACTGGGTATTGTTTGATTTGTCATGTTTAGGGGCATAATTGTACTGTACTGTTCTTTTTGTTGGTGTATGTATGAACTGCCTGGTTAACCGTTAACCAGGTTATTATTGGAATAAAGACTTTGTTGGCCTTTCAAAAGAAAAAGGATATGCAAGAGTTAAAAAGTGGTATCTATTTGCAGGTTCCTACATGTTATCCACACTTTGTAAGTGCTACAATACACCACCTTCTGAGTACGTTGGCTACGGGTATTGCGAGTCAAGGTTTTGGTTCTATTAATCTATAACCATGTATGAAACATGATTATTGTTAATTAATCCATAACTATATGCATTGTTAATATCTTTTTTGGTTCTGTTATCAATTTCCATGGTTCACCTCCTCTGGTTAAATTTTATTTGAATGAGAAAGGTGATATTATATGTGAAATATACCACCAAGCGGGCTTTTACATATTATTAGAAATTTTCTCAATGTCTCCAAGTTTGCTTTTTTGTTTTTAGGCATATTATACATTTCGATGTAAACTCATTTGATGAGTTCATATTAAACATGTAAACGTAAATAATTTTTTGTTGTTGTTGTTAAGACGTTAAAAAACCCGTCCAACAGACGGGTATACTACTAGTTTATTATCAAATGATAGTCAAGACCAAAAATAACAGAGTGCTAGATTTGGTGAAGCTATTCCAAGACTCCAAATGAGTACACCCTCATCTTTCTTTGACTTGTGTTCATCATATAATATTGATTTGTTCCCTTCTTTAAGCATAGAACATGAATATTCGTTTATTTTATTGGTAAAGGTGTAGAATAGCTGCATGTTTTAAACATTTTTAAAGTTTCCAAAGACTATTAATGCACAAGTGACCACCTTTAGCTGGAAAAGTTCATGATATTATGCTACATTAACGTGGAGAAGATCTTCAACAAATATTGCTTTTAGCTATGCATAACCTCTTTCACTATTCCCTTTTCATGTTTTAAGTCTTCATTTCTTCTCCTCTTTCGTATATATACAGGGAAGAGATATATGAAACTCACGAGAAAACTTTAAAAAATCTATGTAATTAACTTTTTTCTGAAATTTTTAGGGCATGTAATGTAATATAAATGTTTTCAAACCTTTTGGGTAGAAAAGTGCTAAGAGATAGATATAAAAAAAAACATTTTCAAGTTCTTTTGTAACATATGACATGTTACATAAAAGAACTTACAATGTTTTATTTTTGAGTTAATTACTATTTTCGTTCCTGTGGTTTGTCAAAAATCACTATTTCAGTCCATTAGTTTAAAAATTGCGATTTCAGTCCCTATGGTTTCACTTTCGTAACCATTTCAGTCCACCTCCGTTAACCCCATCCATTTATTCTGTTAAGTACACGTGAATTGACCATAATGCCCTTATTAATAAAAAAATAAAAATATATCTAAATGAGTTAATTACTGTTTTCGTCCCTGTGGTTTGTCAAAAATCACCATTTCAGTCCTTGTGGTTTCACTTTCGTAACCATTTCAGTCCAATCTCCTAACACCGTCTATTTTACCGTTAAGTTTTTAATGAAATACCTAAATTACTCATGTGTTAATTAAATAAAAAACCATAGAATTTTAAAAGATTGTATTCTAGGACCCACTTGTTAAAACACAATCTCATGCTACCCCACCCCACTCGATCCTGCTCTCATTTCAGGCAAAAGTTTCCGGTTATCTTCTCCGGCATCACAACCCCACCCTCTTAATGTCCGGCGACCCATTACCCCACCCCAATTAATATCTTCCTAGCAACATCAGTTAACATAATAACTTTGAAAAATAATGCTCACCTGGACATTTTCTCATTCTAAAATCCAAAATTAAAATTTTGAAACCATATATGTAAAATCAGTGTCAGACTTCTACTTCTACTGAAGCCATGGTGGGTCGAACCCTACAATCAAATTTAAGTCCATATGTCATACAACAATAAAATCATATAAATCCAATAATAAAATCATATAAGTCCATATTTAATTAACACAAGGGTAATTTAGGTATTTCATTAAAAACTTAACGGTAAAATAGACAGTGTTAGGAGACTGGACTGAAATGGTTACGAAAGTGAAACCACAGGGACTGAAATCGCAATTTTTAAACTAATGGACTGAAATAGTGATTTTTAACAAACCACAGGGACGAAAACAGTAATTAACTCTTTATTTTTTTTTTTCAAAACGCGTGAAAACACGACATACTCTAATATAATTTAAAAAAAAAGTTTGTTACATAGGGTTTTCTCAATAAAAGAGGGTTTCTTGTTTATCTTTAGCCTATATATAGTCTTCTTTCCTGAGGGTTTCTTGTTTATCTTTAGCCTATATATAGTCTTCTTTCCTGAGGGTTTCTTGTTTATCTTTAGTCTATATATAGTCTTCTTTCCTGAGGAAAGCGACTTCTTCCTAAGGATATGTATAGTAGGACTGAAACGAGTGTACGTACTCCTTTAGGAGATAGCGACTTTTTCTCAGTGGAGGTGGGTCTCCACCAAGGGTCGGCGTTAAGCCCATTTCTTTTTGCGGTTGTCCTAGATGAGTTGTCAAAGTCCATCCAGGAGCCAGTTCCATGGTGCATGCTTTTTGCAGATGATATAGTGTTAATTGAAGAGACTAAACAAAGCCTGAATGTAAGGTTGGAGGAGTGGCGAACAGCCTTAGAGGGGAGGGGCTTAAGGATTAGTCGCTCAAAGACGGAGTATCTCTATTGTAACTTCAATGGTGATGGTGACTGCGAGGACACTCAGATCACCATTGAAGACCAAGCAGTCCCACAGGTAACTAAGTTTAAGTACTTAGGATCGTTTATTCAAAGGGATGGATAGATAGATAGTGACGTAGCCCACCGCATCCATACTGGCTGGTGTAAGTGGAGAGCAGCCTCTGGGGTGTTGTGTGACAAGCGGTGCACAACTAAATTAAAGGGGAAATTTTATAGGGTTGCAGTTAGACCTGCTATGTTGTATGGAACAGAGTGTTGGGCCATCAAAAAGGCACAGGCGCGCAAGATGGAGGTTGCAGAGATAAGGATGCTGAGGTGGATGTGTGGATACACATGACTAGATCGGATAAGAAATGAGGTTTTCAGGGAAAGGGTAGGAGTAGCTAGTATATCGGAGAAGATTAAAGAAGGGAGATTGAGATGGTTTGGGCATGTGAAGAGAAGGCAGACTACAACGCCAGTTAGAGCAGTGGAAAACTTCATTGTGGAGGGGAGAAGAAGTAGTGGCAGGCCTAAAGTAACTTGGGAGGAGCAGATTAGACATGATTTGATAGAGTTGCATCTCTCTGAGGACATGATCCAGGATAGGGATTCGTGGAGACATAGAATAAAGGTAAAGGACTATTAAGGGATGACGTATAGGTAGACTAGTTTTTGGTTAAGGGGGGATTTAGCATATGATTGTCTATACGTAACATGTGCATTGGTTGTTTTATGATGCTATAAATGTTTATGTAGTATATGGTCACTCATGTTGATATTTGGTAGTCTTTTTCACTATGGTACCCGTCTTTTCTGCCTGTATCACGTCTGTTTGGTCGTATGCTTTTGTTTTTTAGCCGGGGGTCTTTCTGGAAGCAGTCTCTCTACCCTCAAGGGATGGAGGTAAGGTTTGCCTACATCTCACCCTCCCCTGACCCTACCACTAGCTCGGCTGCTGGTGGGATATACTGGGTACGGTTGTTGTTGTTTCCTGAGGAAAGCCACCAAAATGGGACACATGTATTTTATGCGAGCATGGCCAGCCATGGGGGTGGGCGGGGAGGATCACCGGCCATGACCCGATATTTCGAAAGACACGTTATTATATGAAAAAACCTGATATGTATATGTTAAATATTTTTTTAATAGGGTATACCTGTACAAACACCAAGGCCCACTTACAAAACTATTCTTATGGTTTAGATTAGTTATTAGCACATTGGGATTAGGTTTAGACTTTTACTGAGCTCAATACCTAATTTCATTAAGGCCTAAGGGCACGTTTTTTCGAGCTCGAACATGGTACACGAATACTCAGGGCCGGCCCTATATGCGAGAAACATAAACATTATATCTCTTATACAAAAACCAGCTCCCACCGTTTCAAGAATATTCAACACCAACCCCACCGTTTCAAGAACGTCATGACTAAAGTTGATATTCAACCTGACGCACCGTTCAAAAAAAAGAAAAAAAAAACCGACGTGCCTCCTACCACCGCTCCCATGTCATTTCACACCCTATATAACCCTCTTCCCCCAAACAAAAAATTTCGTCCATGGCGGTTACCGTGTTTTGGCCATAGCGGTTACAAAGAAATCGGAGAGAGATCGTCAGTGCCGATGATGATGCCGGTGATGGATGGGTTCGGTGGTGTTGCTGTTATTGGGGTGAATCAGTGGCGGTGGTGGTGTTGTTGAGACGGCGGTTCGGTGGTAGCAACTGCTCAATGGTGGTGTTTTGGTTTAATCACCGAGGCCTTTACATATAATTCAACAGCCTTCATCTCCGGCAACGGCGGTTGTTGTGTAGACTTTACGATTTTGGTTTGATGATAAACTTTTATTGTTGGTCGAGTGTGGATCAATGGTGAAAACAGGGGTCTGGCATTAGGAGAAGTGGATTTGGGTATACGGTGATTTTAGGTTGCCGGATGCTTCAACTTTATTCTTCAAAACCAGAGTAAATTGTAGAAGTTCATATGTTTTAACGAAAGTAAAGTAAAAACTTAGTAAGTACATCCAAGAATTTAAGATCCAACGGTCAGAAGCAACTCTAATAATGCCTATTGTCTAAGACCGTGGGGTATGGTGGGACGGGGGTTTGGGGCATGGGTTGACACGTGGCTTGGGGGCAGAGCTGGGCAGACCCACATTGAAGACGGTATAGTGGGGCGGGGGTTTGGGGCGGGGGTTTGGTGGGCTTCGCTGGGCTGACCCAAACCGCTAGGCTATTTGAATATTTTTTAAAACAACAAATTTAATTTTTTTAATATTTTTAAATAAAGAAAATTACATAAAAAATTCCTAACGTTTATATTTGTTCTTTATCTCTTCTCTCATCTCCAAGACTAGTTGCAACTCGTCACCCTCTAGGTGATCAATGGGCTGTGATAGAAATTTCAAATCATCCCGTTTTTGTTTCAGGGCATCTCTAACATCTTTGCTCTTTCGAAGTTCGGCCCTTTGTTGTTGGAATACGTTGAATGTATCTAACTTGCATGCATTGGCATCCAACTGATCGCTGTATAATCCCCTACGCGAGCTCGAACTCCGAGCTTAGGGCGATGCCGTACCCGATCTTGATTTTTGAGCGCGCCTTTTTGCGGCATCTCTTCCATATTGAGGCCGGTTTGGCGAATCATCCAAAAGGTCCTCAAACTCTTGATCTCGTGCATCAGATTGGGCTTGGGACGAGGCCCTTGACCTTTTGGAAGACGTGTTCGATTCGCTACCACTAGGGATATTCGCCCACTTTGGATGGAACTTACAAATCTCCCAACAATGCATGAAACGGAAGTCGCTCCCCACATTTGTTTTGAATGTAACCAAAGCATTTGTCACAATGTCGGCTTCGGTTTCACCACTTTTTGGGTTTTGCTTTGCTTTTTTTAAAAAACCACTAAATTTTGTAAGTTGTCCGCTTATCTCGCTCCACTTCGAGGATAAGCTATCGTTTTCACGATAAGCCTCCCTTCCCATTTCTTCATGGAATGCTTTACTAACCGCTTCCCACAAATGGGTTCGATGTTGAGAATTTCCTATTTTAATAAAAACAAAATTTAATATATAACAAAGTTATATAAAAAATAACCATAAATATTAAAAGAGTAAATTACAAGTTTTGTCATTTATGTTTACCCCAAATTGCAGGCGCTGTCCTTTGTCTTTAAAATTGATGAGTTTTGTACTTAATGTTTCAAAATCTTGCATGTTATGTCCTTTAGGCCAAACCCAGATAGATTTTCTCAGTTAAATCAAATTACAAGAGGGTATTTTAGTCTTTTTGTCCATTTATTTAATATTATTTTAAAAAATAAATCAATTATTATTATTATTACTACTATTATATCCATAACTCTCTCTCTCTCTATCTCTACCACTACCACCTCCCACCACCACCACCACCACCACCACCACCACCGCCGCCGCCGCCAACAACCACCACTGCCTCCGCCTCTCTCCTTCTCATCAATTCGATGTTTACATCAGAATGTGTTTTAAGAATTGTTTTGACCTTGGATAAATTTAGTGATTTGACTTTATCAAGGATTGTTCTGACTTTGTTTCAAATTAAAAGGTTTGACATCAGATGCTCAAAAGTCCTGTACTACAACAAATTCAATAACAAAATCAAGGCAATACTGCAATAGTCTATATACAATTCTAACAAGTAATTAATACAAATTTGGAGTTTATCAAGACTGATACTTGAACTAGTTCCGATTTAATATCAAAATCTACAACAAACAATATGAACAATAATCATCTTAGATTCATCTTTAAAACTTCATCTTGCCATTCAAGTTCTGCAAGAAGAGAGAGAAATTAAGTTAGAGAGAGAAAGAGGGTAAGATAGAGAAAACTTATTGACGAAGCTGGAAGTAACCGGAACGCCGGAGAGGTGAGGCGACCACGCCGGAAGTAGCCTCCTATTTCCACCACCACTTTCCACCACCACAACCTTGTCACACCCCGATATTTCCACGTATTACCGAAGGGCCCGGTGGGGGAGTATCGTGACGTAGTTGATATCATTATAGTCAAACAACACAATATTTAAATGCACAACGGAAGCAAAAGATATGATCATTTCAACCGAATAAAATTGTAATATTAAGTATCACAAAATAGTTGAAAATAATCCACAGGATGGATCAAATAAAAAGAAACATTGTTCAACAGACTGAAATGCATCCAAGCTTGCGAGACTTTTATTGATGCTAAGGAGAAAGCCAGCCTATTTCGAGTAGTACCTGCACTTAATCTTTTTGGGAAAATACGTCAGTTTACACTGGTAAATACAATCAACTGACTCATCTTAAAAAGGTTTAGAAAGTTGATTTAAATGCACGAGGCACAAACATTTTATAACTTGGGATAATTATTTGAATATAATACTTGTAAGACAATTACATGTTCCTTATGCGTTCAGTAGCCCGGTTCGTGTCGGGTTAAAGATCAATAGACACACCACATTCTGTATTTAGGCACTGACGGGTGTACGCCTACACCCCGTGCTTAGGTCGTGGCCATTTCGTAAAATGATGCCAAGGATATCCGGGACATGGTCATTAACCCCCAAAGGATTTAAGCAAACAAAACAATTTAAACGGGTCATTTCAATAAATTAACCATCATACGATTAAAGATTCAATGCCCGACCAAGCGGTATTTTATATACCGTACCCCAAGCCCGTATAGGGAAAAGAAGTTAAAAGTATTTACCTTTGCAAGTAATAATCACAACAAGCAAGTGCACGTAGCTTTTACCGGGTCTCCTATTCTGGAACGAAGGTTTATAATAACCTATTAGAATCCTAACGGGTCTTTAATTAAGCCTAAACTTAGACCGGTTAGTTTTAAAGGAAGATACGGTTCGAACGCATGATTAAGCGAAGACCGGAATAGAATGTGATTTAGACCCGACAAGTTTGAAGACTTGTATAATATGGGTAAACTAAACACATTCTGGATTTTGAGATAAAAATGATAAGGTTCGACCCGTTTCGGCTAATTTATGTAAACTAGTTACATAAACCGAACCGAACGCGAATAACGCAATATGGGTACCCGAATGAGTAACGAACAGGTTTCCTAAGTTAATATGCTTTAAATATGTTGTGATATCAGTAGGATACCTTCCATTATTCCCAAAACAAGTTTAATCTCAATTTAAGCCCCGTAGGGGTATTTTGGTCATTTAAAAGATTATAAAAGAGATTAATTATAATTCTGAGATTCGGTTCTGAGATAATCAGTAAAACAACTTAATTCAATAGGTTATATCAGTTGGTGGTAAGTCTTATATGACAAAATGGTTTTAAACCCATACTATGCGTTTTAAACGCGTAAAAAGCTGTTTTAAGCGATTTCCAGGTTTAACAAGAAATCTGAGTTTTCTGATCAGGTTATAAAGTTCAAAATACTTCATTTATCATATAAAATCAGTGGCCAAAGATTTAGTATCAATTGGCTATGTAAAACTCATTTTATAAGCAAAAAGAGTATAATCGGTATTTACCGAATCAAGGCAATAACCTTAGCTTATGATCAGTTTAAAAATAATTAAAAATCTTCAAAAATCCCAAAATATTATATTACATCAGTGGGTAAAAGGTTTGGTGTCAAAATTGGGTTTAGATAGGCTTTACGCTAATGACGCTGTTTAATTAATAAAAAGCATTCTAATTACGCCATTGAGCATAACTCCTAATCTAAACCTCCAACTGATGTGAAATTTTAGGGACATGTTTATAAATCAGTGACAAAGATTATTGTCCTCTCACATTTCCAAAATTCTCGTTTTAAGGTCAAATGGGCATTATGGTCAACATTAAGCGATTAACGGAAACGTGTAAATGAATCGGACAATCAACTAGCCAATCACAGAGGGTTATACTATCATGTAACCCGGTCCTAATAAAGCTCTAAGGCATTTCTAATTCATGCTAAAAAGGGTCAGAACTGAAGTCAAAACAAAAGTCAAAGTTTTGCGACTTTCGGTTCCGAACCGAGCCTAAATAGAAAATTGTCGGATCAAACAAGCTTTGACCAGTTCTTATACTAATTACCAAGTTATATGAGTGATAAAATAGGTTACACGTCTTCTACATTGCTAATTATGTGTTAATTCGAAAATTAAGTTTCTGTTGACTTTTTATTACAAACTTTGACCCGACAAATGATCTAGTTAGAGCGGGAATCAGAGGGTGCCCTTTTAAGGATTTAATGCCCACATAATTACCAACTTATAACTATCTTTACTTTAACTAATCGCTGGACCATTAGCGATTAATCATTAAGTCAAACCTTAATTACGATGGTTTGACTTTTAAGCTATAAACTAAGTAAATCACGATTAGGGAAGGTTAAGGAACCTTACCAAGGTCCAATGCACGATTAGTGATGCTTAGGGAGTGGCCTTGAGCTCCAGAAATGATCAGAAGTTGAGTTTGGAGTGAATGATCAAAAAGTTGCAACTTAGTGCTCTATTTATATGGGTTTTAATCTCCATGATCATGCCAAGCAAGTCTAGGATGGAACCAAGATGCTTACAAGTGCCCCTATTTCCTAAAAACAAGCTTAGGCAGCACATGGTATTGAAACAAGGCAACATAAGTCGGTTACAATGGACATAACAACCACCTGTGGGTTTTCTGCTTCTAGGCATGGCTTACGGACCGTAAGGGTCCAGCCATACGGTCCGTAAGAACCAGGCCAGCTCACCAGCACTTTTAAAAGTTGACACTTTTGGCCCCTGGTCCTCCCAAACTTGATTTTTAACATGCTTTCTTGCACTTGTAACCCCCAAACTTGACTTTTAAGGACTCCAAGTCATAAACCAACTTTGTTAGGTCCCCGGTTATTCATACGATCACCGAAAAGTCTTAAATTTCAACGTTGACGCTTTTAACCCCTCGTATACGAATTTTATCATAACTTTCTCATACGATAACGAAACTTGGTGAAATTTTTATCATGCATTCTAGTGAGCATAATTAATTGTTACAAAGCTTCGGGTTTGCTAAAAGGTCACTCAGAGGTATACTTTAAACATGTTGACACATTTAACCCCTGTAGTTTGTAATCTCTCACTTTCTTTCACAATTAGCTTCGTATGATCCATGATTCATTCGTTTAAGGGTATAAACATCATGTAGGGTTATTGTAAAGTATATTTATCCATTGTTGACATTTTGAACCCTTATATTCACATACTTTCCTTGTTTGTCAACTTTAGTCCCTCTAGAGTATTCTTTTACACGTTCAAAGCTTATGACACGTGTCAATACATTATTGGGCATGAAATTACGAGGTGTTACATCCACACCCCCTTAAAAGAAATCTTGGCCTCAAGATTTACTGAAGCAAATGAGGGTACTTTTCTTTCATTGTGGATTCTACCTCCCATGTGTACTCGGGACCTCTACGGGCATCCCATTTAACTTTTGCGATCGGTACATGCTTCCTTCGAAGCTTCTTAACCCGTCGATCCTCAATCGACACAGGTTTTTCAACAAACTTTAAGCTCTCATCGATGTGCACATTTGTATGTGGTATGACTAGTGATTCATCAGCTAGACATTTCTTCAGATTGCAGATGTGGAATACGTTATGAATACCACTGAGCTCTTCAGGCAACTTTAGCTTATACGCCACTGATCCGACACATTCGATGATCTCGAATGGTCCTATGTATCTGGGGCTTAACTTGCCCTTCTTGCCAAAACGCATTACCCCTTTCCAGGGTGATACCTTAAGTAGTACCTTGTCACCTACCTCGAATTTCAGAGGTTTACGCCTTAAATCCGCGTAGCTTTTCTGTCTATCCCTGGCAGCTTTGAGACGATCGCGTATCTGCATAATCTTATATGTCGTCTCCAGGACTATTTCAGGTCCTGTCAGTTGGACATCCCCAACTTCCGCCCAACAAACGGGCGTTCTGCACTTTCTACCATACAAGGCTTCGAAAGGCGCAGCCTTAATACTTGTATGATAGCTATTGTTATAAGAGAATTCGATTAATGGCAGGTGGTTATCCCAACTACCACCTAAGTCTATCACACATGCAGGAAGCATGTCTTCCAAAGTTTGGATGGTACGCTCACTCTGCCCGTCCGTCTGAGGATGGTAAGCCGTACTAAAATTTAAGCGCATGCCCAAAGATTGTTGGAAACTTTTCCAAAAATGTGATGTGTATCTAGTATCTCTGTCAGAGATAATAGACACTGGTATGCTGTAACACCCCGAAAACGGGTTTGGTAATCAAACTCCGTTAATACTAAAAGACGGGTAAAGTACCGTTAGTGGCAAAATTACCCGGTAAATATTAGGATTTAAATAATTAATCCTAATAATAAATAAAAAGTGAATAAAAGCTTTTAAGAAAATAAAAGCTTAGAAGGCCCGAGTTAACGGGACCTGAAATAAACTTAGTCATAAATATTCTCGAACCCGCTAAGTTAACTAGGAATATTTAACCTAGTTAATAAGTGGGAATATTGTTGAAAATAAGTAGGTTGTGGCCTATTTTATAACTAACCAAACACGAGGGACCAAAGCCGGGTAACTGAAAAATAGAATTATAAACTTAAAAATATAACACAACACACACACTAGGTGTGTGTGCGTGTTCTGGTCGTAACCCACAGGAGCCAAGGAAAGCTCAAACCCTAACCTTCAACAAATCAACAAATTGAAGGATCAAACCAAGTCCAAATCGAAATCCAAGCACAGATTATTGATCCTCATCACGAGAGGATTACAAGGTATGCAAAATTTCGTGAAAACTCTCAACTTGAAATTCTCATGAATTGGGAATAATCTGAAATTCTAGTTGCATGTGTATGTTATGATGATTTAGGAACTACTATAGTGTCTAGGGACAAACCCTAGACAAATACAAGTTGAATTCATGTGAAAATTTAGTAGAATCCATAAACACCATTGTAGGTGGTTAGTGGGTTATGTAGATTTTGATAAACACTAGGAAATTGGGTGATATTCTAGTGTAAATTGACAATTCTGAAGTGACTTCAGAATTATAAAAGCTAACAACTTTGTAAGAAGGTTGATTTATGAGAAATTAGGGCTAAGAGGTAAGCTAGAGACTTGATAAATGAACATGTAAAAATTCTGCCCCTAAGGTGTTCGTTGAAATGCCTCAAAGAAGGCTCGAAACTAAAATTGTGTAGTTAAAACACCTAATTGTGATGTTTCGGCTATTATGCAAAATGTGATTAAAAAGAGTACTAAACATGATAAACGTGGTCAAAACGGTAGTCTGAAGATAACGCCTACCGGCTAATCAAAGAATGCTAAAACTAGTTGATAAACTCGAATATGCAATTAGCGTATTAATGGGCATTTGACTTTTAAAAAAAAAAGGTCAAACTGACCTATAATACGATAAATAGTAATTTTGATATGAAATGCATAAGGTGGAATAATCGTATTAGATTATGATTAAACTAACCACCTTGAAAACGATGATGATAGTTTGACGCGTAACAAGCTAGGTGGAAGCTTGAAGAGGAAGCGGGTCAAACGAAGCAAGAATGACGGAAAAGCATAATTCAGATGCAAGGTAAGTATAGCTTACACTAGTCTTATACTTCAGAATATTTTCTTATCGTATTAGTTATGAATAAGTTAAATACAAAATCGAGGTATGATGTTCCGGCGTGTAGACGTACGGAACAAGATAGTCGAGCATAATTAGAAGCCATGTTGATGGTTTAAAAACAAGTAAATCAATAATTCGGTTATATCAAGTCGAAGGTAATAAACGGTTTACAAGTTAAAATGACCGTATGGTGTTAAACGGAACGAATCATGTAGATGAGATGATAATAAATATCATCTCGCAAAGATAAATGGTCAATTCGGCCAAACGGGTCAAAAGGTGTAGACAACACCTTTTGACTATATAGACTAATGATTCTTTTGTCGAGTTATATGCTTACAGGAATAGATATCCAATGGGTATTCGCATCGTTCTTAATTAGCGAATATAAAGCAAGGTATTACAATCGGGTCTATTTGTTGATCCGAGCCAGGTACGCATATTTATGATGTATGTAAAAGTGCTAATTTGGTCGAATAATTGGTGATAGCCCTTTATGGTAAAAGAAGGACCAAAATCGACCAAAACGCCCTTGTAGGCTAAATTGAACAAACAACCCTTAGAGGTTGTTTGGAAAGGAGTCTTATGATTAAACAAAAGTTTAGAACGAGTATAGGTAGTGAAAGATGTAATTCTTAGGCTAAAAGACTCCATATGAGTCTTTGCCGTAAAATGATATTTCAAGGGAAATAAATCCGGAACACATAGATATCTACTTTAAATCCAACACACATTTAGTTGTGATGGAAGAGTACTAGATAAGAAATATAGGTTACAACGCTAGATTGGAATAAAAGCAAATTTTGAGTTTAAAAGTGCTTAAAATATCCTTAACGGGTCAAAATAAGCATACGAGTGAAAATGGGTTTAAATTGTGTAATAAACCTATAACTAGAACCTATAATGGTAGGTAATATTAAATTAAAGAGTTGTATGTGATATAGGAATCAAACAATTACGTTTGTTTGATAAAATGCGTAAACGGACCAAATTTTGGTAAAAGAGTAATAAGCCGAAGACTTAAAGGTCTTAAATTTTGTTAAGCCGAATGTCGGGTTTTAACTCCATATGATGGAGAATTAAATTACAAACATGTAGGAAGAAACGGTAGGTCAAACGGATAAACGGTTTGAAAGATACGAAAGAATTCGTGTCAATTTACGGCAAAATGGAAAGGTGGGATGCAGGTGCCACCGTAAATTACGGTGCCACCGTAATTTACGGTGGACCTGAAATGGGTTACGGTGAAACCCTCCTGATTTACGGTGAAAACAAATCGAAACAAGGACCACCGTAAATTACGGTGTCCACCGTAATTTACGGTGGACCTTGTACAAACATGTATGTTTTTATCAGTTTTGTTTTCCGGACTCGTTTAGATGCGTTTTAAATACCGTATGACTAAAGCATTTCATGTTTATGAAATGTAGGTACTTTCTGGGATGCCGGAAGACGATCAAGCTCAGCGAAGAACCGAACACGATAATGACACACGCTTCCGCACTTTGATAAATTGTAAATCTTAAACAACGAATTCAACCACGTTATGTAGAATAACTTATGACGTGTAAAAGTTTTAATAAACCCGCATTTTTACAATATGCGTAGTTTTAACTACGCATCTAATTGTTGGTAATTTACAGATAAACTGTTAATTAGAATCTAGGGTGTTACATATGCCATGCAGAGATACAATCTTGTCTACGTACAATTGGGCTAACATGTCGGAGCTATAGGTTTCCTTAATGGGTAGAAAATGTGCTGACTTAGTCAGTCTATCTACTATCACCCATATAGTATCATTTCCTTTCTTTGTCTTTGGAAACTTGGTGATGAAATCCATAGTCACCATTTCCCACTTCCAGGTGGGAAGTTCAGGCTGTTGTAGCAACCCCGACGGCTTCTAGTGTTCAGGTTTGACTTGCGCACACGTCAAACATTTAGCTACATAGGCAGCTATAGACTTCTTCAAGCCTATCCACCAAAAATTTGCCTTCAGATCCTGGTACATCTTATCAGCTCCAGGATGAACGGAATATTTAGAACTGTTGGCTTCCTGGAGGATAACATCTCGTAGTCCTCCATAAACTGGAACCCATATTCATCCATTCAACCTCAAAATTCCCTTCCTTGCCATAGGATAACTGTTCTTCAGTTACTCCTAGCTTTTCATCAGGATAGTTAGCTTCTAGCACAGCTTCCTTCTGTGCAGCTAACAATCTTTCGTTCAAACCATTCTTTATCTCAATGCTCTTGGCATTGATTCTTATAGGCTTCATTCTTTCCTTTCTACTCAAGGCATCGGCGACTACATTTGCCTTGCCAGGATGGTATCTTATCTCACAATCATAATCATTCAAAGTTTCCATCCAACGTTGTTGCCTCATGTTCAAGTCCTTCTGGTTAAACAGGTGCTGGAGGCTCTTGTGATCAGAATAGATCACACACTTGATACCATATAAATAGTGCCTCCATAGCTTCAGTGCAAATACAACGGCACCCAACTCCAAGTCATGGGTGGTGTAATTCTTTTCATGCACCTTTAACTGACGTGAAGCATAGGCAATAACTTTGCCTTTCTGCATAAGCACACATCCCATCCCGGTGTGTGATGCATCACAATATACCACAAACTCTTCTATCCCATCAGGCAATGTCAACACAGGTGCATTGCTTAGCTTCTGCTTAAGGATATCAAAGGATTCTTGTTGCTTCGGTCCCCAGTTGAACTTAATATTCTTCCTAGTCAAAGAAGTTAGGGGTGCAGCAATCCTTGAAAAATTTTCAATAAAACGCCTGTAATATCCTGCCAAACCTAGAAAGCTACGAATCTCTGTAGGCGTCTTTGGCTCTTGCCAATTCATGACAGCTTCAACTTTAGCGGGATCTACTTGGATACCATGCTCACTAACAACGTGTCCAAGAAATTGGACTTCTCGAAGCCAAAATTCACACTTAGAGAATTTGGCGTAGAGCTTTTCTTGATGAAGCAGTTTCAGAATGCAATGGAGGTGCTTCTCATGGTCTGCTTGATTCTTGGAGTAAATAAGAATATCATCGATGAAGACGATGACAAATTTATCCATGTAGGGCTTGCAGACGCGGTTCATGAGATCCATGAACGCGGCTGGTGCATTAGTGAGTCCAAAAGGCATCACTAAGAACTCGTAATGACCATAACGAGTCCTAAATGCAGTCTTATGTACATATTCATCCTTGACTTTCAGTTGATGATATCCTGATCTTAAGTCGATCTTGGAAAAGTAACTCGCTCCTTGAAGTTGATCGAACAAGTCGTCGATCCTGGGTAATGGATATCGATTCTTGACAGTAACTTTGTTAAGTTCTCGATAATCGATGCACAGACGCATCGAGCCATCCTTTTTCTTCACAAACAGGATTGGTGCTCCCCAAGGAGATGAGCTAGGTCTAATAAATCCTTTGCTTAACAAATCATCCAGTTGAGTTCTCAACTCTTTCATCTCCGTTGGTGCCAATCTGTAAGGCGCTCTTGCAACAGGTGCTGCTCCAGGAATAATGTCAATCCTGAACTCCACTTGCCTATCTGGGGGTAAACCAGGTAGTTCTTCAGGGAATACCTCTGGATATTCAGAGATAATAGGTATGTCTTCGATCTTAGGTTTTGGTTCATCAAGGGTTACTTGTGCCATGTAGATAACACAACCCTTCGTCAAACACCTTGATGCCTTGAGCATGGACACTTGCTCAGGCATTCCGTACTTAGTATCTCCTTGGATTGTCAAAGGCTCGCCATGAGGAGCTCTGACAACCACTTGCTTTCTAGCACAAACGATCTGGGCTTGGTTGCGAGACAACCAATCCATGCCTATTACTATATCGAAACCGGCTAATTTCAAAGGAAGTAAGGATAACAGAAAAGAGTGGTTCCTAATGGATATGAAACATCCATCTAACATGGTTGAGGCGGTTTCTAAGGTACCATCAGCTAATTCCACCTCATATTTCACACTTAGGGTTTTAACAGGTAAATTCAGCAACTTACAAAACTTATTATCTACAAATGATTTATCAGCTCCTGAATCGAATAGCACTCTTGCATAAACATCATTTATGAGGAAGGTACCTGTGATCACATTGTCATCCTGAATAGCTTCCTTTGCATCCATTCGGAAGACCCTTGCATTGGTCTTTTTCCCATCCTCAGTCTTCTTTGCAAGCTTTGGGCAGTTGGACTTTATATACCCTTTTTCATTGCAGCTACAGCACTTAGCATCTTTGATTTTCTTACAGTCTAGGGTCTTGTGCTCAGAAGACTTGCAAATCCCACATGCCCTTGGCTGTGACTGGGATTTCGACTCATATCTGCACTTCCCGAAGTGCTGTTTCTTACAGATCTTACAATTGGGTTTATCACCCGATTGACGACCATCTTTCTTAGATCCAGAACCCTTTTTGTGGTCATTGTTTCCCTTATGTCTCTTATCCGATTGTCGTGAGCTATCATCCTCACGCTTCCTTTTCTCAGCATCAGTGTTTCTCAGCGATCTCTGCCTGACCGCGTCCAGAGTAAGAGATAATGCTATATCAGCTGCAGACCGAAAGGTAGATGGTCTAGAGGCTTTCACACTGGCCTTAACTTCTGGGGCTAAACCCCCGATGAATCGAGCTATCCTCTTGGGTTCCGGTGTCACAAGATAAGGAACCAACCTTGACTTGGTGTTGAAGCTTGTAAGGTAGGCTTGACAATCCAGGTTTTTCATAACCAGAGACAAGAAATCAGCTTCAATCTTCTCAACCTCATGCTGAGGGCAGTAGTTCTCCTTGATCAATGACACAAACTATTCCCAAGTCATATTATACAATGGGATTTTCCCTGTAGCTTGGATCAAAGACCTCCACCAAGCTAATGCCTCACCCTTGAATGACTGAGACACGAATTTCACCACATCCTTATTAGCGCAACCACTTATATCCACCACAGTGTCCATTTCATCCAACCATGTCATGCATTCTATAACTCCTTTTTCCCCAGTGAAATCCCTAGGTTTGCATGAAACGAAATACTTATAGGAGCAACCCTTATCACGGGGTTCCTGATTCAGTACGATCCTTTGAGATGGAACACTCCTTTGTTTTGATGAGTGATGGGAATTACTGTTGGGAGCAGTGTGAGTTTTAGAGGGTGGTTTAGAGTGTGGTACAGATTGGGTCCTTTCATGGGTACCACTGGATTCATGGAACTGTCTATCCAAAGCTCGAGTAATGGCATTGGCTATCATTGCCTGCAGTTCTGCACCCGCTACGTTAATTCGGGTATTATCATGATTCTCCCTTGGGTGACTGTTGATCTCATCCGAGTCAGCCATGTAGTTTGAACTGTTACATAAGATATTGACAATAATTTATTTAGGAGTTTATTATGGAATTGTCTTTTATGACAATTCATTAACCATGGTAAACATAGACCATATTTGGTTAATTTGTTAATCATATTTAGGATTTTTATTATAATGTATCCTAATTATAAAACAATAACAATATTATTAGTGGCACAAAAGGCCTAGTCACAGGGACATTCTAAATCATAAGCCATGATTTCAAAGAATCGGGGCATTAAGGTTTGAACATAGTTCTTTACCTTTTTCTGACAGGGAGTCGTAGACTACTACTGTCTTTTGTCTTATATGATAATGAGTATGGCCCGTAGGCACTACATTACCTATGGATGCTTAATATATGATCATCATAATTGATGATTTAAACCTATGATTTACATATCATCAAGTTAGGATAGGAATCTTTTGAAGAATCCTTTTATAAGGATGACGTGTGTGATTTTAACGAATCACGTCTGCCAGGAGCGTTAGCATGTTTTCTGATGTTAACAGGGATTTGAATCTTTTTAAACAGGTCTTACCATTTTGGCCAATTCTTTTAAAGACATGCAGGCTAGGTTACACCTTTAAGATTCTTATTCAATATTTAATAGGCAGATTATTTTTAAAAGGAATGATTTTTAATTTATTTATTTCATGTATAATATATTATGCATATAATAATAAAAATGAAAATTTTAAAACTTAACATTCCATTAAACATTAAAAGGAGTACACATTGCCCTAAACGGGACTTTTAACAGAAATAACTTGCCCACGGAGGAGCTAAACTGATAATACAAGTCCTCGCAGGGACTGATTACTAAGATAGGTGTCCACGCAGGTACTAAAAAGACAAGTCCACGCAGGGACTAAAGAAAGACAAGTCCACGCAGGGACTAAGTACATAGATAAATGTCCACGCAGGGACTTGATTGAAATAAGGAAATACAACAATACATATAGGGGTTCAATGATCCCTCTTCTTCTTTCCTTTTAACAAGCTTGCTAGACCCTTGAGGAATCCCCGGTTGTTCCTACGTTCTTCTTGAAATTCTCGCTCCACCCTGTGTAGCCTGTGGAGGATTTCCTCCTGTTCCGGTGGGGAAAACCGTGGTGGCTGCGGCTGGAGCTGAATCGGAGGTTGAGCATGTATTTGATACCCATGAGTTGGGTATCCCACTCCCCAAGGGGCTCCATATGGTCCTTCAGGATGAAGGGCGTTGTAGTTTGCTGCTACACGGTATGGGTTGGCTTCAGCATAGTTGTAATGAGTGTGAGCCGGCTGCTCAAAAGGATTATACGCCGTTGAACCAGCGTATGTAGGAATCGGGTTACCAAATCCCGATGGTGGCGGCGGTGGTGCAACTGGTGCAGAATTCACTTCTGAAACTGGGTTTGAAGGCCCACCCATTTGTGGGTCTTCATGCAGTGGCGGATAGTGACTGCCACTTGAGTGATGGGGGGTGCTAAAGTGAAAACCCCCTTCTCGCGCGGATATTCGTGCGCCTGTTCTTCTACGCCTTGGTGGTTCTGGAGGTGCTTGATGAACTAGCGGTGGTGGTGGTGGCGTGACTGCCACAAAACGTGAATCCTCGGAGGGATCCTGCTGCTGCTCATGAGGCGATGAATGGTGAGAGGGTGTAAAATACCACTCATACTGGTTGAACCTTGCTTGGTAACTGTCTAGACCACGGTAAGGGGATCCATGGAAAGATGATCCATCAGAGACTTCAATAGGGTGCGTGGGGGTTCCAGTCAGTGGTTCAACAGGGTCGGTGTCCTCATCCATATCCATGGCGTGATCGCCGGAAAAATGATCCTCTGGTCCCAATGGGTTAAAACCCACTGGTTCTTGAATATAGTTTGCCGGGTTAAACCGGCCCTGAAAGACAGGAGTGGGGTCGCCAAAGGAATGGTGCGAAAGGGATCGCTGCAGTGGCAAGAAGGAGTGGCGTGAGTCATCGGGCTCATTCTCTGATTGCGGCCCAAAGGAGTGACGATAGGGAGGCGTTGAGTTAATCAAGGCAGATCGCCAAGCGGGCTCTGTATAGGTCCTCCAGTCCCCTTGAGGACCGGCACTCATAGTTGCAGAAGGAGTTCGCCGGTGTGAAGGCCCGGCCTCATGATCATTGGGGGCGTGGATTGGCCCCTTGCCTCTTCCTCCTCTCTGGAATCTCGGTGGCATATTTCCTGTCAAACAATTAACAGATACAACAAAGAAATATAAAGGACAAAGTTAAAATTAAAAACAAATTTGGATTTGTCCTAAGTTCTTTGTCTAGACTCGAAAATTTAGGAATGTGCAACTGTGTAACTGAGATTAAACACAAAAGGCTAGTGTTTAATTCACTCAGTGTTGGCCCGGTGGGGGAGTATCGTGACGTAGTTGATATAATTATAGTCAAACAACACAATATTTAAATGCACAGCGGAAGCAAAAGATATGATCATTTCAACCGAATAAAATTGTAATATTAAGTATCACAAAATAGTTGAAAATAATCCACAGGATGGATCAAATAAAAAGAAACATTGTTCAACAGACTGAAATGCATCCAAGCTTGCGAGACTCTTATTGATGCTAAGGAGAAAGCCAGCCTATTTCGAGTAGTACCTGCACTTAATCTTTTTGGGAAAATACGTCAGTTTACACTGGTAAATACAATCAACTGACTCATTTTAAAAAGGTTTAGAAAGTTGATTTAAATGTACGAGGCACAAACATTTTATAACTTGGGATAATTATTTGAATATAATACTTGTAAGAGAATTACATGTTCCTTATGCGTTCAGTAGCCCGGTTCGTGCTGGGTTAAAGATCAATAGACACACCACATTCTGTATTTAGGCACTGACGGGTGTACGCCTACACCCCGTGCTTAGGTCGTGGCCATTTCGTAAAATAATGCCAAGGATATTCGGGACATGGTCATTAACCCCCCAAAGGCTTTAAGCAAACAAAACAATTTAAACGGGCCATTTCAATAAATTAACCATCATAGGATTAAAGATTCAATGCCCGACCAAGCGGTATTTTATATACCGTACCCCAAGCCCGTATAGGGAAAACAAGTTAAAAGTATTTACCTTTGCAAGTAATAATCACAACAAGCAAGTGCACGTAGCTTTTACCGGGTCTCCTATTCTGGAACGAAGGTTTATAATAACCTATTAGAATCCTAACGGGTATTTAATTAAGCCTAAACTTAGACCGGTTAGTTTTAAAGGAAGATACGGTTCGAACGCATGATTAAGCGAAGACCGGAATAGAATGTGATTTAGACCCGACAAGTTTGAAGACTTGTATAATATGGGTAAACTAAACACATTCTGGATTTTGAGATAAAAATGATAAGGTTCGACCCGTTTCGGCTAATTTATGTAAACTAGTTACATAAACCGAACCGAACGCGAAAAACGCACAATGGGTACCCGAATGAGTAACGAACAGGTTTCCTAAGTTAATATTCTTTAAATATGTTGTGATATCAGTAGGATACCTTCCATTATGCCCAAAACGAGTTTAATCTCAATTTAAGCCCCGTAGGGGTATTTTGGTCATTTAAAAGATTATCAAAGAGATTAATTATAATTCTGAGATTTGGTTCTGAGATAATCAGTAAAACAACTTAATTTAATAGGTTATATCAATTGGTGGTAAGTCTTATATGACAAAATGGTTTTAAACCCATACTATGCGTTTTAAACGTGTAAAAAGCCGTTTTAAGCGATTTCCGGGTTTAACAGGAAATCCGAGTTTTCTGATCTGGTTATAAAGTTCAAAATATTTCATTTATCATATAAAATCAGTGGCCAAAGATTTAGTATCAATTGGCTATGTAAAACTCATTTTATAAGCAAAAAGGGTATAATCGGTATTTACCGAATCAAGGCAATAACCTTAGGTTATGATCAGTTTAAAAATAATTAAAAATCTTCAAAAATCCCAAAATATTATATTACATCGGTGGTTAAATGGTTTGGTGTCAAAATTGGGTTTAGATAGGCTTTACGCTAATGACGTCGTTTAATTAATAAAAAGCGTTCTAATTACGCCATTGAGCATAACTCCTAATCTAGACCTCCAACTGATGTGAAATTTTAGGGACATGTTTATAAATCAGTGACAAAGATTATTGTCCTCTCACATTTCCAAAATTCTCGTTTTAAGGTCAAATGGGCATTATGGTCAACATTAAGCGATTAACGGAAACGTGTAAATGAATCGGACAATAAACGAGCCAATCACAGAGGGTTATACTATCATGTAACCCGGTCCTAATAAAGCTCTAAGGCATTTATAATTCATGCTAAAAAGGGTCAGAACTGAAGTAAAAAAAAAAGTCAAAGTTTTGCGACTTTCGGTTCCGAACCGAGCCTAAACAGAAAATTGTCGGATCAAACAAGCTTTGACCAGTTCTTATACTAATTACCAAGTTATATGAGTGATAAAATAGGTTACACGTCTTCTACATTGCTAATTATGTGTTAATTCGAAAATTAAGTTTATGTTGACTTTTTATAACAAACTTTGACCCGACAAATGATCTAGTTAGAGCGGGAATCAGAGGGTGCCCTTTTAAGGATTTAATGCCCACATAATTACCAACTTATAACTATCTTTACTTTGACTAATCGCTGGACCATTAGCGATTAATCGTTAAGTCAAACCTTAATTACGAAGGTTTGACTTTTAAGCTATAAACTAAGTAAATCACGATTAGGGAAGGTTAAGGAAGTTTCCCAAGGTCCAATGCACGATTAGTGATGCTTAGGGAGTGGCCTTGAGCTCCAGAAATGATCAGAAGTTGAGTTTGGAATGAATGATCAAAAAGTTGCAACTTAGTGCTCTATTTATATGGGTTTTAATCTCCCATGATCATGCCAAGCAAGTCTAGGATGGAACCAAGATGCTTACAAGTGCCCCTAGTGCCTAAAAACAAGCTTAGGCAGCACATGGTATTGAAACAAGGCAACATAAGTCGGTTACAATGGACATAACAGCCACCTGTGGGTTTTCTGCTCCTGGGCATGGCTTACGGACCGTAAGGGTCCAGCCATACGGTCCGTAAGGACCAGGCCAGCTCACCAGCACTTTTAAAAGTTGACACTTTTGGCCCCTGGTCCTCCCAAACTTGATTTTTAACATGCTTTCTTGCACTTGTAACCCCCAAACTTGACTTTTAAGGACTCCAAGTCATAAACCAACTTTGTTAGGTCCCCGGTTATTCATACGATCACCGAAAAGTCTTAAATTTCAACGTTGACGCTTTTAACCCCTCGTATACGAATTTTATCATAACTTTCTCATACGATAACGAAACTTGGTGAAATTTTTATCATGCATTCTAGTGAGCATAATTAATTGTTACAAAGCTTCGGGTTTGCTAAAAGGTCACTCAGAGGTATACTTTAAACATGTTGACACATTTAACCCCTGTAGTTTGTAATCTCTCACTTTCTTTCACAATTAGCTTCGTATGATCCATGATTCATTCGTTTAAGGGTATAAACATCATGTAGGGTTATTGTAAAGTATATTTATCCATTGTTGACATTTTGAACCCTTATATTCACATACTTTCCTTGTTTGTCAACTTTAGTCCCTCTAGAGTATTCTTTTACACGTTCAAAGCTTATGACAGGTGTCAATACATTATTGGGCATGAAATTACGAGGTGTTACAAACCTCCTTTCACCACCACCACCACCATCACCACCCACCCACCATCGCAACCCCACCATCATCACCCACCTAATCAAACTCGCTGGAGATCCACGATTTCCATCAAGATTCACTGTTCCTTTTGCAAGAAACAACCCCATAAAAAGATTGACCAAAAGAGAAGCAATTTTGGTTGCCGGAACAAGATTCACCTTTCTTTTTACCAGATCTTTCTAACAAAAAGCAGGTCGGGGAGGAAAGTGCGGTTGTCGGACCAAGATTCACCGAATTCACCGTCATCTATTGTGGTTGCCGGAATAGAGAGGCCTGCCGGAGGAAAGTGTGAGTGTGTGTTTTTTGTGTGTGGGTTTCTTTGAGAGGAAAAAAGAGAGATGCAGGTATAAATTGGGGAAAATGAGAAAGTTGGGGAAAATTACTGATTTGCCCTCATGTGCAAGTCACATGATCACATTTAACTGAGAAATCTAACTAGGTTTGACCTAAAGGACATAACATGCAAGATTTTGAAACATTAAGTACAAAACTCATCAATTTTAAAGACAAATGACAGCGCCTGCAATTTGGTGTAAACATAAAGGACAAAACTTGTAATTTACTCATATTAAAATAATGGCTACAAAATATTTAAGAATACCTAAAGTTGGATGTAGAGATTGTTGACACCAAGCCCTCGCCAATGCAAGTTCTTCATTAACGACCCATTTTTGTTGTTTTCATTTGACGGTTTCAAGTGCTTTCTCTGCCTCGGTTTTTTTTCTTATGACTTCTCTTTTTGGGAACTATTGAGGCGGAAGGACCATCGTTGGGTGGTTGAGTTTCGGGGACGGTTTCGGTTTGTGAAAGGTCGATGGAGGTTGGTGAAAGGTTGATGGGCGTTTGTGTAAACGGGGTAGGTATCGAATCGTCGGTGTGTGAGAAGTTAGTAAACACACGATTCCCGAGATACGATGCATAACTCGCTTCAAGGGGCACAGGGGAGTGTATGAAAAATGGACGAGGCATTGGACGATTTGGTGGTGGGCTAGGATTATTTTCTTGGAATGCAAACAGGTTGTTCGGGTCATAACCACGGTTATGAGGATGCATTTTTTCGTTTTGTAGGAGAATTGAATATGATTATAGAAGATGTGGAGTGTATTGTGGTTGAATGTAGTAAAAATAGGAATTGAAGTGTGATATTTATAGTGAAAAAATAATTTTTTTTTAACATAGCCGTTTGCCAACGGCTAGCCCAACGGCTAGTTTGGTTTGGCCATTGAGAGCCCGCCATGTTACCTTGCTAGACCCGCCCCACGCCCGGCTTCAAACCCAAGCCCCAAGGGCCACGCCCCAACCCAAGCCCACCCGGGGTGATGGCTTGGGCGTTTTCCCCAACCCACGCCCCAACCCAAGCCCCATACCCCATCTTCTAATATACAACAAATGCTCACTTTTCAGTGTTCTTTTTTTTTCAAAAGTATTTATCTATTTTTTTTTTCATTGTACAACCAAATTTGTTTTTTATATTCTTAGATCTTATTTTAAGTTACATATATTTTCTAAATTAAAGCATTTAAATTATTAGTGTTGATCAATTCTGTTTAAAACATAAAGGAAAACAGGAATAACATACCTTTGATTGCATCAGTAGAGAATCCAGTCAGAGACGCAGCCACAGAGTTCGACATAGTTGTCAGTTTGATCTGGTTCATCCTTAGGGTGTAAAGTGATGATGGTGATGAACCGAAAGTAGGGAGGTTTCGGTTATGGAGAGAGAGGGACGAATTGTGATGTTATGTTGTTAGGTTGTGTGTCTAACCCTTAACCTCTCTAATAATCTCCTTATATATACACCCAAGAGGAAACCCAATTAGTTAATAAGGGTAATATGGTCCATCAACAATTACCAACTAATTATTAATAGGTTATTAATATATTTTGATCTATATTATATAAATGATAATGATGGCTACTAGATTAAATATAAATAAATAAATATTTAATCTTACATTCTCCCACTTAGCCGAATAATCATTTATCATGAGTATTAGATTAATCTGATCAGAAGTTAATACTCATTTTAGCCTTAAACAAGTACTATAGCAAAGAAATACAGCCGTTGAATCATTATGCGACTCAGGACCCCCATTAGTCATACTATAGCCTTAATTTAAAACCTAATAGTTATGATCAAAATAAGTAAGCCCTTTAACGTTTGATTTGTATTTATAGTTGTCTATATGTCATTACACCGGCAGAACATATGTAAGAGACATACAAAATCAAACTGATGAGGAAAATTGATTAATAGTTAGTCATTCATAGTACGATATGCAGTTGTACATGGTCATCAATTAAAAACCCATCTCTTTTATGAGCACTCTTAATAAGACTTATGGGTAATAGACCTTTAGTTATAGGATCCTTAAGCATATCACGAATGCATTCGATACAAAGATTTAGTTTCCTCAATTCGTTCATAAACGAATAATTAATTGCGTATCGAAATTTAATGTTGCACCTCTCGAACTGTTACTGTTCAAGGAGACATGGTAGCTGACT
>JARYGA010059633.1:0-25237 GCA_030545235.1 Helianthus tuberosus | reverse complement strand
AAAATGTTACGGTGGTTTTCTTCTGATTTACGGTGGAAGAATAAGGTTTCAGGGGATACCGTAAATTACGGTACCCACCGTAATTTACGGTGGGCCCTGTACAAAAATGTATTTTTTTTATCAAGTTTCGCTTCCCGGACTCGTTTAGACCCATTTTAATTTTCGTTTGACTAAAGCATTTCATGTTTATGAAATGTAGGTACATTTTGGATGCCGAAAGACGATCAAGCTCAACGAAGAACCTAACACGATAAAGATACATGCTTCCGCACTTTGCCACATTGTAAATTTTAAACAACGAATTTGATCACGTTATGTAGAATAACTTATGATTTGTAAAAGTTTTAATAAACCCGTATTTCCAATGTTTATGTAATCTTAATTACATGATTGTTTTTCGTAATTTATACGTTAAACCTTGAATAATAAGAACGGGTGTTACAAGTTGGTATCAGAGCCTTGGTTTAAGAGATTCGAGTATGGTGGGGAGGAACCATGCTTGGACATAAACCTTATGCTCTTGACAAAGAATAGTGTTCGGTTCGAGGCTTGATCGCAAATCCGGTAAGTGCATGTATGCTAATGGTCTAGCGTATTAAAGTGTTGTAGACAACACATAGGGTTACCGTGTAATACACGTTACCCCAATTAAATGATTGATATAGTTGACAAAAATACGCGCGTTGACGCGTATAGTAGGAAAAGCCTTGTATTATAATACAGGCGATTATTGAAGTTGATATTACTAACTTTTGTGAATATCTTGATTGAAGGACACTTGCATTTAAAGATGACAAAAGTTGAACAAATTAAGGATATGATAGAGGAACGGTCCGAAGTATGACAAGAAGAGCAGGCTCATTAAGGACCTAAATCGCGTAATGGTCGCGAACAAGGCTAATGGCAAGAAAAGCCCGTTAGGGCAAGCATTTACCAGGTGCACGTTTAAATTATTGCATGAATATAAATATGCAACAAATACGTAGAAACTGATAGTTGCATGTGTAGATTGAAAACTTGGAAAAACCTGAATAGAATACCTATCCAGGATATTGTTTCCAAGAGAACTAAATAGAGGCATTACTTACATAGGGCGTGATGTGAAAACTATAAAAAGGTCGTGTATGTCATGTGTTAATCGCTTACTCTGGCCAAGTAAGTAGTGGCATATGATACCATGAGTTTCTTATAGCGGACACATTTACATCCGATGTAGTAAGGGCGGAGTGAATGGGACTAATTAAAAAGTACCTAAATGAATCAGATAAGCAAAATATTTGATAACAATGTAAACGCACAACCGAGTGACGGAAGCTTATTACATCAGGATAATGAGCCCGAGTGAAGGGACAAAGAAGCATGAAAAAAAAATGATTTAGACAAGTATTGGGAGGGAGTGTACTTACACTCGAACCCAGAAAACGCAAGCATGAAAAAAATGATTTAGACAAGTATTGGGAGGGAGTGTATTTACACTCGAACCCAGAAAACGCAAGCATGAAAAATGATTTAGACAAGTAATGGGAGGGAGTGTATTTACACTCGAACCCAGAAAACGCAAGCATGAAAAATGATTTAGACAAGTATTGGGAGGGAGTGTATTTACACTCGAACCCAGAAAACGCAAGCATGAAAAATGATTTAGACAAGTATTGGGAGGGAGTGTACTTACACTCGAACCCGGAAAATGCAAATATGTCCCTTAACGGGTCGTTTTTTGTAAAATGTCAAACTTAAAGACAAAGTCGGAATATAAAAATGAAGCGAGGTCTTAATGCATACCGGGAGGGTTGCAATAATAACGACTTCGGTAAAACACCCGGTTGATGGGTAAGAATTAAACACATGCGTAAACCAAGAGACGTGAACGCGGGTTGAAAAATCAAAGTAACTTGGATTACGAGTTATGACTGTAAAATCTCGTATATAGAAATTGTGAGTAAATATGTTCAACTATTCGAAGTCGAATGGGTTGAATAAAGAATAAAGTTGATTGTTTATAAGTGATGGATTTCACGTCAATAGGTCAAACAGGTTGAATACAATATAACGCCGAATGGCACAAATGAGCGCTAGCCAGACAAAGGTAGCGTTAAATGCAAGAGAATAATGAGCCCGGTAATGGGATATAACCAAACAAGAATATATACAAATCAAATAACAGTAAGCATAAGAAGAACTGACGCATAAATGACGTGGGAAGTCATAAAATCGGAAAATTGTCCGAAAGAAAACAATTATAGCCATGAAACTACAATTAAGGTTAACGGGACCTAAGCTTGAAACCAAATGATTCTTCGAACAAAAACAGGGTGCCTTGACACCAAACATGTATTTTAAGAATGACGTGAGTAAGGAGTGATCTACGGGATCAACATAACCTTTAGGGTTATAAACAAATGAGAGATCTATGGGACTAAAACGACCCACGGGTCATGATTAGAAAGAAGTTATAAGGACTTCGCCCTAAAGAGGTGAAAGTCTAATCAAAATAGCCCATAAGGCTAAGTGATAAAAACCTACTGGTTAATTAGATAAAGCGAGGGAATCGGTTGAGAATCCCCGCATAAAACTAAGACTGTAAAAGAATAAATTATGGACTATCAATATCCTGATATGGATAATTGACAAAAGTTAAAGAGAAGATCCTAAAACTAAAACTTCGGTTTTAATAAGAAATAACGTTTTTACAAACATAAATTCTGATAGGAATTTAAATAGTAAGCATGAAAGATACAAGTCTTGACACTGATAGGCGCAAGACGATATATTCGAAAAGTGATATTTTCGGAAATGAAAGGTTGATACAAACTAAACACGATGTGACACGATCACGGTTAGGAAATGTAATGTGAAGTAAAATCACATTATAACCAAGCGAGCGGTGAAAAGTAACGGATTCATAAGGAATTCGATAGTATATGAAAGCGATAGATATCACTAAGTTAACTAAACTAGTGGAAATAACGAGATTACGTTATTTCGAAGTTACACTATGTCGTATGAGATATGTAGACAATTAGTAACCAAAAAGATGTTACCATACTTTTCGGGTAATACTAACGATTGGTTAAAAAGTATAAGTAATTTCTCGGGTAGAATGCATTGAGTTTAAACTCAATGAATTATGTAATAAAAGGTTTCGAGGACGAAACCTCTTTAAGGGGGGTAGACTTGTAACACCCCGAAAACGGGTTTGGTAATTAAACCCCGTTAATACTAAAGACGGGGAAAGTACCGTTAGTGGTAAAAGTAAACTGGCAAATATTATGAATAAATTTAATAATCCTAATATTTATTTAAAAGTGAATAAGAGCTTTCAAGAAAATAGAATGGATAAAAGTCCCGATTTAACGGGACTTAAAGTAAACCGGGTTATGACTTCCCGAACCTACTGAACTGACTAGGAATAATTTAAACCTAGTTAGATAGTGACTTATGAGTGGGTTAAAACCCTTAAATTATGAACTAAGGGAAAATGGAGGGACCAAACTTGTTAAACTTAAAACTTGATTTATTAAACACAAGAATTAAAAACAAACCAAACACCCACTTGGGGTTGTCTGGTCGTAGAAGAAGCAGGGGGCGACATGGGTTTTCCTTCAAACCCTAAAATCCTCACAAAACTCCCAAATTGGAGTCTCTAATCAAGTCCAAATCGAATTTCAAGCACAAATTCATGAACACCTAGTTGAAAGGATCACAAGGTATGTAAAATTGTGATGTTTTGATCCATCTTAAATTCTAGGTTATTTGTAAGAAACTGAAATTGAGCTTGATTATGTTATGCATGGATGAATCTTGAAGTAATATGATGTCTAGGAGTAAACCCTAGTCAATAACATGTTGGATTATTGGATAATCTATGAAATTCATAATGATCCATTGATAAGTTAAGTGGGTTTATTGACAATATGATGAACACTCGGGTTAGAGTGTTAAATTGATGAAAATTGATTGTTATAATATAAGTTCTTGATGTAATTCATGAACACTAGACTTAGAGGTTTGATTGTTATGTAAATCTTGGTGAAAATAACTAATTGTAAACTAGTTAGTAAATATCATGAAGCCGAATAGTAGCTTCGGCATAGAAAATATGTGAGGTGGAATAGTCGTGATTGTTAATGACTAATTTAACCGCCTTGTAAATGTTTGACAATAGTTTGACGCGTAACAAGCTAGGTGAAAGCTTGGAGGAGGGAGCGGGTCAAACAGAGCAAGTACGGAAAGAAAAGTGTAGCACGGATGCGAGGTAAGTGTAATTTACACACTTATGTAGAATACTCGTTTATTCGATACGTTGTAAACGTGATAACGATAATATTGGAAATATGGAAATTTGTCAAGTGTTGACTAATGTAAATCAAGGTTAAAAGGATACCCACGGCGTAAGCCGAAATGGGTTGAATTTATAAGAAAAGAGTGTAAAAGAAAAAGAGTATGGTTATGAAATCCGGGAGGGGATGGATGTATGAATTGGAAATCAAAAACGATGTTTTTGATTAAATAAGCTAATGTTGGGCATATAGTCCAAACGGGTCGAATGGTGATGATAACACTATTTGACAATATCGACTAATATGGTTGTCAAGTCTTATGTTAGCAGGACCGATTAGCAAATCGGATAATTGCGTCGCCATTGATGGGTGATAATGAAACAAGGTATAAATCGTGTCTACTTGTTGATCCGGGCCAGGTACGTGTAATTATGTTGTAGTTAAAAGTGCTATTTTGGTCGAATAATTTGAGAGAGAGTCCTTAGTTATAAAAGGACTAAAATCGATCAAAACGCCCTTGTAGGCTAAATGGAACAAACGATCCTTAAAGGTTGTTTGGAAACAAGTTTTACAATTAGATAATTACTTAGGAGTAGTATAGAGGTTGAAAGATGTAACACGTTAGTCAAATGGCTCTATTCGAGTCTTTGCCGTAAAATAACGATTTGAAGGGTAAATTTTGGTATATATAAATCACCACATCGAATCCACCACAAATATAGTTGTGGTGGAAGATCCTTTGATAAGAAATGCGGACATATGTATTTGGAAATGAATAAAAACAATTGGTGCTTATAATATGCTTATTTATCTCAAACGGGTCAAAATAAGCATATGGGTGAAAATGGGTTCAAAAAGGTATATAATTCTATAATCGGAACCTAATATGTTAGACATCATTGAATTTAATAGGTTTGTGAAAAATAAGGGTCAAACAAACTTGTATGTTTGATAAAATCTTAAACGGGTCAAATTTTGGTAAAAGAGTAATAAGCCGAAGACTTAAAAGTCTTAAGTTTTATCAAGCCGGATGTCGGATTTTAACTCCATATGATGGAGAATCAAATTTCAAACATGTAGGAAGAAACGGTACGTCAAACGGATAAGCGGTTTGAAAGATACGAAAGATTTCGTGTCAAATTACGGCAAAATGGAAAAGCTGAATGCAGGGGCCACCGTAAATTACGGTGTCCACCGTAATTTACGGTGGAGCTGAAAATGTTACGGTGGTTTTCTTCTGATTTACGGTGGAAGAATAAGGTTTCAGGGGATACCGTAAATTACGGTACCCACCGTAATTTACGGTGGGCCCTGTACAAAAATGTATTTTTTTTTATCAAGTTTCGCTTCCCGGACTCGTTTAGACCCATTTTAATTTCCGTTTGACTAAAGCATTTCATGTTTATGAAATGTAGGTACATTTTGGATGCCGAAAGACGATCAAGCTCAACGAAGAACCGAACACGATAAAGATACAAGCTTCCGCACTTTGCCACATTGTAAATTTTAAACAACGAATTTGATCACGTTATATAGAATAACTTATGATTTGTAAAAGTTTTAATAAACCCGTATTTCCAATGTTTATGTAATCTTAATTACATGATTGTTTTTCGTAATTTATACGTTAAACCTTGAATAATAAGAACGGGTGTTACAATGACGGATATGTCATCCTTAGCCTTTTTTAAATAACTAGAAATTTTACCCCGCGCGTTGCGGCTGGAGTTTGATTATCAATATAGTATCGACACTCGGTATAGCAACTGGAAGAGATAACATAAAATCATTGGAAAAGGATTATTGAAACGTCCACGTATGTATAAAAACACTAACAAACGAAATACTAAAAGAAAAAAATATTGGTTCTGATAATACTAATAGCGGAAACAATATTATTCAGTTGGATTGGCTTTGGTTAATCACGTTAGGGAGAAAAAAAAACTCTAAAAGGCGAAATACTTAACTAAATAAAAGTAAAGTAGAGTAATTAAATATGTATATTAACAAAGTTAAAGTAGATGACGTAAACATGTATATAAGCAAGGTAAACTAATGGGGAATCAAATTTATTAAGTTGAGAGACTAAATATGTATATTAGGAAAGCTAGAGTAGAAGGACAGCAAAGTTAAAGTAGAGGGACTAAACATGTATATTAGCAAAGCTAACTAATGAGGAATAAAGTTTTTTAAGTAGAAGGACTAAACATGTATATTATGATAGTTATAATAGAAGGACTAAACACGTAAACTAGAAAAGTTAAAAGTTAAAAGCAAAAAATTCTTTTGACCAACCAGAAGTCGACACTTGGCTATGTCGGATTAGCACACCGACATAGCCTTTTAAGTGTATATATAATGTGGATATTTTTAATATGCAAATCTTCTATAAAAATTATTGTGGAAATAATAAGAAAAACAACCCCTTCATCCTACATTTTTCTTGTAATTCATTTTGGGACATAAAAACAATAATTATGAAATGTTAGAATATTATTTTTTAGTATATATTGTTTGACAAATGTAGTGGATAAATTATTAAGAATCCGATGCAATTAGTAAAAGTTGCAAAAATCGCATAAAATTGAATCGTTACAAGAAGTTGATATACGTTTGTTCTAATCATTACACGTTATCGCTTAATTCTACAACCTAAATTAGTTTAGAACTTGTTTGCAAAAATCGCATAAAATTGAATCGTTACAAGAAGTTGATATATGTTTGTTCTAATCATTACAAGTTATCGCTTAATTCTAAAACCTAAATTAGTTTAGAACTTGTTGAGTCAGAAAATTGATTCATCGAATCCGAGCCTACATCGATATCTAACTCAATGGTCACATACAACATGATAACGTCTCACATGTTTTATTATTTGACACTTTACCTTTTTAATCATTTTCTATATTTTATTTTATTACTACTTTTTGAATAAACATAGTATAGAAATAATAATTATTTTATGATATAAATTTACATCATATTTTCCTTTGTGAATCATTTTTCTTGTTAAATTATGTTTGTAATTTGTTAGATAGTTAATTTTTTGATGAATATAAATATGATTCTTTTGACAAATATGACAATAAGAGTTGTATCAAATATTATAATTAGGATCAAAGAATAAAAATTCATCGCTTACTAAGGGCATGTTTGGCTAAGCTTTTCAAAACAACTTATTGACTTATTGGCTTTTTGAAAAAGTCAGTATGGAGTGACTTATTGACTTATTGGCTTTTCCCCCTTACATACACCCTCATTGCCAAACATCATTTTGAAGTTTATGACTTTTCAAAAAGCCAATAAGTCTATAAGTTGTTTCAAAAAGCTTAGCCAAACATGCCCTAAGTCTTCTGATAATATAATTTAGTTCTTTTTTTTTAATTGAGACGATATGTTATTGGTAAACTCATTTGATCTCTACTAATACGTTGCCAACCAACACGCAACATAAACTAGACATGTGGTGTTTAAGAGGGTTAAAGACAAAAACCCATTTGTTGGTTTGGTTTTAGTGTTTCAAAATAATCTAGATTTCTCTTAGAATCGTGAACTTGATCACTTTCAAATTAAAGTATTTTAGAAGTGCATTAAACGTTTTAATACGATAAATCTAAAAGAAAACAAGAATGAGTGTTGAAGATTATGTACAAAAAACTTGTACTAGAAGACGCATCTGAAATATAGACCAAACTAAAACCATCACAACTTACAGTTAAAAGTCACAACCGTTTATGAAAGAGTGTGTCAGTTGAAACTTCCGGCTCAATAAGGGGGCTTCGTCCTCATTTGACATTACTGAATGAAGAAACTGATAATAAAAGAAAGACTGTAAAATACCAACTCAACATCAATGGAACCTCTTTTGATTATGTATGGTTTTAACAAACACTATTTTTATCATCAAATATTTTTAAATGCATATGTCATCGATATGAACAAGAAACCTTGCGAAGAAATCACTTGCCTTTTCTCTAAGATTTTAGAACATGACGGTCTTTTGTGGCATCGTCGCCTTGGGCATGTGAACATGAAGAATTTGAATCGACTTGTCAAAGGTCAAATGGTCCGTGATCTACCAATCAGGGATTTCATGTTGGTAGAGAAATGTGTTGCTTGTGCGAAAGGGAAGGCACATCGAAAGCCGCATAAACCCAAGTCTACACCCTCGACCAAACCTGTGCTCGAATTTCTTTACATGGATCTCTTCGGTCCTGTGAATGTGCTAAGCATTGGCAAAAAGTCGTATTGTCTCGTGACAGTTCATGACTATTCACGTTACACCTGGGTTTACTTTCTGAGTCATAAGAATGAGACTACAGGTTTAGTCAAACAGTTCATTACTCTGGCTGAAAATCAAGCGAGTACAAGAGTGAAGGCTATTCGATCAGATAACGGGACAGAGTTCAAGAATATCACCTTGGATACATTCTGCGCTAAAAAGGGAATCGATCGACAGTATAGTGCACCACGAACTCCACAACGGAATGGAGTGGCTGAGAGAAGAAATCGTACTCTTATAGAGGCTGCACGAACTATGTTGGCCGACTCGAAGCTTCCTAGTTTCTTTTGGGCTGAGGCAGATAGCACGGCTTGTTACGTCCAAAATCATGCTTTAGTATATAAACGTCATATGAAAACTCCTTATGAGATTCTAGAAGGACGTAAACCCTCAGTGTCACACTTTCGTATCTTTGGTTGTCCGTGTGTGTTATTGCTTATGGACACTAATGGAAAGTTTGAGGCCAAGGGGGACGAGTGTTTCTTTATTGGATCTGCTAAAGGTTCATCCTATAGTGTATACAATAACGTAACTAAAAAGGTCGTCGAGTCGTGCAACATTGAATGGCTTGAAGAAAATTCTACAGATGCTAGAGTTGGTCCAGACTGGTTATATGATTATGCTGATTTGTTTAAATCTTTTAATATTCTGTCTAGTGTTCCTACAGATGCAGGTGTGTCTACTCCACAACAACCGCTTTCATTTGGTGATACTAAAGAAGATGAACAGGATGAAGGGAGCTCAAGAAATCACACCATAGATCCGCCATGAATGGTCTTTACTGAGCACCCTCCATCTCAACAGATGTCCCACCAATCCACTGAAGGTGCATCACCAAGTGGTGTTATCTCTAATGGTTCAGGATCTGCATTGTTTCCTGACCCAATACCTGAAGATTATATAGTTACTACTTTTGTAGTTTACAGTACTGCAGCACCTAATGAGGGGGAGTCGAGCAACACCAATTCTGATAGCTTGCATGTTTCAACTCAAGGCGTGACCATTCCTGAAGTGGCGATTCCAACGAGTGTTCAACGGAATCATCCAATAGATAATGTGATTGGTCCTGTAAATGCAGGAATTCTAACCAGGAGCCAATCAGGGACTATCAATACATGTTTATACTCCTGCTACATTTCTCAAATAGAACCTAAAACTATTGATGTAGCTTTGCAGGAACCAGGCTGGGTGGATGCTATGCATGAAGAGCTGAACTAGTTTGAGAAGCTAGGAGTATGGAAGCTTGTTGAGTTGCCGAAGGGAAAACGTAAACTTGGAACTCGATGAGTGTTCAGAAATAAGCAAGATTCTGCTGGAGTTATTGTTTGGAATAAAGCAAGATTGGTAGTCCAGGGATTCAAACAGATAAAGGTCTGGATTATGATGAAGTTTACGCCCCAGTTGCCCGACTTGAAGCCATCCGGATCTTCTTAGCTTACGCATCCTACATGGGGTTCACTGTTTATCAGGTGGACGTCAAGACCGCGTTTTTATATGGAGATGTGAAGGAAGAAATCTTTATTGAGCAACCTCCGGGTTTTGTTCATCCAGATCATCCAGAATATGCCTACAAGCTTGACAAGGCATTGTATGGATTGCACCAAGCACCACGAGCTTGGTATGCTACTCTGACTGAGCATCTTCTGGCTCATGGTTACACTTGTGGCACAATCGATCAGACGCTGTTTATCAAGAGAGTTGGCAAGGATCTTATCTTGGTTCAAATTTATGTTGATGATATTATCTTCGGAACAACGAGTATGCAAAGAGTTTGAAGGAGTGATAAAGAAGAAATTCGAAATGAGTACCCTCGGGGAGATGACTATGTTCTTGGGTCTACAAGTTCAACAGGGATTCTCAAGGCATTCTTATTCATCAGGGAAAATATGTGGATGATGTGCTGGAAAAATGCAAGTTTACTGACGCGAAATAGGTCAAAACACCAATGGCAGAAAGACCTTTGCTGACTGAAGATGCAAATGGAACCCATGTCGATCAACGCCTTTATCATTCTATGATCGGATATCTGATGTATCTTGTAGGATCGTTGAATCGATCAAATGAGTCGATCAGAAGAGTTCTAGATCAAATCAAAGGCGGAATTCAATGATTCGATCTTCAATGCAGCTTGATTAACACAAGGAATCACTTTAAATGTCGATTAGATTGATTTGAAACCGATTACAACTTGTTCGACACTTCGGCAGAGCTTCGCTACCGGAATCACCAAACGTTACAAATGAAATCACAACTCACCTATATATAGGAGTCCCAGTTCGCACCAAACATCGTGACCCAGTCCGTGCGACATGGCACTTCGTACGAACTGGATCGGCCAGTTCGTGCGAAATGGTCCAACAACTCTAACTTCCTATTTTCTATGTTACCGAGCTCCATTTTATCCAATCTAGATACAAGACTCGATACAAGACGAAGTTGACAGACATATGCACCAACAAACTCCCCCTTGGATGTTGACGAGTCTTCGGTACGAGTCTTCAGTATGACGAGTCTTCAGTCTTGATCAGCCTTCTCGCTCTTTCCAAAGTATCTAACACTGTAAGCATCCTTCAATCTCTATCTTCTTTTCTCTCTCATCAGCATCAGCAACTGAGTCTGGCTCTTTTAAACTTCAAACTCCCCCTTGCTAACAGACTCCCCCTTAAATTGTTCCGGGATCGCAATCTGACATAGCTTTCACAAGTTTAGGAAAAAATCCTGGTTCTTCGTAGCAACACGGGGATCTGCACAAACCTCTACCCGAAAATAAATTTCACAATTTTTAACATTTAACAAATTTAGAAACCACTTGGTAGATATCATTCAACATCAACAATAGTTATATCAAGTTCAAATTAATGACCTTGATTAACTAACCGTAAAATCAGCTTCAAAACATTTCTCAAATTTTTATTTCAAACACACTCTCCCAACCCACTGTTGTTCATCATGTTTAGCACTTGGAATTTTGAGAATCAGCTTTTCAACATCAGTTGTCGAAAATAAGATGAAATAAAATCTTTTTGATTTTTCAAAAATTATGCTAAAACACACTAATGAAAAGCAGTAACGAAATATTTACAGACAATAATTTTTGTGAGTTTGTGTAAGAGGATCATATCAGTTTTTGACAAATCACTAGCACCATTGAGCTTTAAACACTTTAAGTTCTAAACGATTCACTTAGATTGCCAGTATACTGATCCACTTAAATTTTCACACAAAGTTCAATTGATTCGAGATACAAGATTTGTGTTTTAAGCACTTAAACTCATTCGCGTGTACCACCTCAGAATATACTCCCGTATACAGACTCCTATATATTCAGTCTTACAGGTGAATGTACACTAATGATATCTGTAAGGGGTAAATGCGAGGCCATGAGAGCTCAGGCTATTGCTTCCGCAAAATCAGAGAGATGATGGCTCGACTTTAAGTGTGTTCCCTTTAGAGAATCTTTTCTTCAACATCACATGATTAGCATTTTTCAATGTTTCATCATTTTTTATGCTGAGGGTGAGCTTTACGATAAAAGCAGTGTAAAGTATTATACGAGGACTAGGCTATTGCTCCCGCAAAATCAGAAGTCCTGGTATAATACCCCAGATATCATCACGCACAAAGACCTAGTATGTCAGAAATAGAAAGCCCTTCAAACAAGATTTCAGGGGTTACCTATATATCCGAGAGATGTTCCCCACAAAATAAGTAAGTATTGATATTTAGGTTTATATCTCGAAAACAATCTACTAAGCGTGTAAAAACCTACTGGCATATCATCATTGAGACCGTTTATCACATTTAACTTTCCAATTCTTTAGCGTATTGTGATTGTCTACTGATGTACTATCATTTCCTCTTTTTCACAACAAAACTCATTTTGAATTATTCGATGTTTTTGGAATTTAGATTTTATCATGTTTTTGGATTTTTTCAAATTTTCAAAATTTCTAATTTTTTTACTCCCCCTAAAATCAAAAATATGTTTCAATTTTTGATTTTCCAGGAAAATTTGAAAATAAACGCAATAAACTGTACAAATAAAATGACAAACTGATGTGAATTGCTTCAATTCCCCATCCACTTGGCTTAAACAATCAAAACTCCCCCTGACAACAAACTATTTTCCCATTATGATTTCAAAACACTGAAGTTTGTTTTAATCAAAATGGTTTTTCCGGAAAATTAATTTGTTTGTCATTTCACAAACATGGGGTTTAATTCATCACATTGTTTTCTCAACCACTTGTATGACAGTTAAATCAACAAAACTAATTTTTCAAGAAAGATGCCGATTCATGCTCCACGATTACCAACTTGGGAGCTCCGGCAAGTCCGGATTTTACTTTTTAAAAAATCTCACCCATGCCTGAGGAATCATGGGTGAACCATCCTCATTCGGTTTAACAATTTTCGATTCATAAAACTCTTTCACTCCTTTTACCTTCCCATCAGCCATCTTTCCAAAAATATGTAACACTTTGCCATTAAAAGCTTTTTCAGCATCAAATTCTTTCTCATCAGAGAAGAATTGATCTGAAATCTCAATCTTACCACTTTTTGACTTCAAGTTTCCGTTTGACAATGGTGGAAAATTTTCGTCATCCATTGTTGGAACGGAATTCTCATCTTTTTGCACAACAGATGGCTCCTCTGACTTTGACGAGTCAGATTCATCGCCAGAACTAACGTCTGAATTCTTAACCACCCATTTTTGTTTGTTAAGATTTGCTCTTCTTTTGTAAAAATGCTTCGAACTTTCACCAACTTCGAAAGTCGAATTTTTGAACTCTTTAAATTTCTTTGTTGGTTGTTCCTTTTGATCAACACATTTTTCTTTCAATTTCAAGTTGGAAGAAACTCCCTGTTTTGTGTTGTTGGATTTTGGGCAATTCCAAGCAATATGTCCAACCTCTTGACATTTGAAACAGGTTCTTCGTTCAACTCTCTGTTCAGATTCCTTTAACAGATTCTTTTGTTTTTCGGCGAGAAACTCCTTGTTTGACTGTCTCCAGAACGGTTTCTCCTTTTCTTCTTCTGAACTTTTTCCCGAAACAAATTTGGTTTTTGGTTTATAAATTTTCTCATTTTTATGATTTTCTGGTGGAATAAAACCTAATCCTTTCTTTTTGAAATTACTGTTATGGTTTGGTTTCTTTCGATAACCCAAACCAGAACTGTAACCCTTTTTCTTGTTCAATCTTTGTTGAACTCTTGAGGTGTATTTTTTAGGTTTTTTAGTAAGATTTAAATCTTTTATTTCAGAAATATTAATTTCTGTTAATTTGAAAACCTTGTTAATCATTTCAGTTTTGACACCTCTTATTGGAAATTCCTCATCAGAAAATAATTTGTCAGAATCATTCAAAGTATATGCTACTTTGAATGTTTCGTCATTCAAATTATTTTTCGACATCAGAAAATCTTTATTGTAAACCCTTTTGACCGGTGAACTCGAGATTTTCTCTGACGAACTCGACTTTTCAGATTTAGACTCTGACTTTGACTCTTCATCTTTATCCAACACCTGATCGAGCACTTTCTTAATTAACTCGGACTCATGATCAGTGTCAGACGTTGTGAAGGTGACATCAATATTATCTGGTAATCCATTGATAGACTCAGATTTCAGATTCGGATTGAGTGCTTCAGCCACCTTTTCAAAATCTCGGGGGGTATAGCCATCCCACATTGGATTTGGTACTCTGTTATACTTCAAACCAGTTTTCTTACCAGAATTTTCTTTATCATCTGCAAACTTATGAGCTGCAACGGCAGGATAGATGCGATCAATAACATACTCCGAACTTTGATAACTTCGAAGTAAATTGTTCACTCTTTCGGTTTCAATCTTCATTGTTGCCAATTCTTGTTTCAGCTCAGCATTCATCTCAATATATCCATTGATTGCTCTTTGCTTTTGAAGAACTGTTGCTTTCAGAAGATTTTTCATCTGAACATCCTCATCACAAGCTCCTTTGTACACGTTCACTTTACTGCTTAGGAGATCATATGACTCTTTTATGCTCCTCACATTGTGCAATAAATTCTCTTTGAGCTTTTCCAATTCAGCCAACTTTGTATCTTTCTCAGCACAATCTTTGCAAGATACTAAACACTTTGTACAAGGTTTCTCAACCTCTATAATCTTTTCAACTTCAACTATTTTTTCAACTTCGACAATTTTTTCAACTATTTTCTCCACCACCTTTTCAATCACATTTGGTTCTTTCTCAAATTCTACCTTCACTTCATTCTCTTCAACCTCGACCTTCTGTGTCGGTTTTTCTTCAACTTTTGCCTTTTCTCCAGCAATCCTTCTTGCTTCAATTTCTTCTTCAACAACCCTTCTTGCTTCCAATTCTCTCTTCAGTCTAGCAACCTTTTTCTCTTTCAACATCTCGATTTTATCTGCAAAAAACAAATTAAAACTATAAGAATCCAATTGTTTTCTAGCTTTATTAATATACTTTTCCTCATCATCAATATCTTCATCACTTCCTGAAGACTTAAAAATTGGTTGTCTTCTAGGACGATCCTTAGATTTGACTGATTCTTCTCCTGAGGTTGAGTCTTCAAGGATTCGAGCAACAAATGCTTTAGAAACTGAAGGTCGGTTAGGATCATAATTATCCCAATTAAATCCTTCTGGAATTCTCTCATCGTCTTGATCTATCAGACCATGACAAGCTCTCTTCTTTCCATCTTCAATAGTACGTGATTGTGAAGATTGTTATTGATATGGTTGTTGAGCAACCTGATGATAAATTGCTTTTCTATGATAATCAATGTTTCCGAAAGGATCTCGTCTTCCGGTTGCTTCTCTGTTTGTACACTCTCGTTTAAAATGCCCTTTTTCTCTGCAACGAAAACAAGTAACCTTCGATTTGTCAAAACCTAGCTGAGATGTAGCAGCTTCACGAAGATCATCTCTACCGGTGATTTGTTTGAATTTTTCTGCTCTTCTCAAAACACTAGCTAAACACCACTTGATGTCCATCAACTCAAGTTCCTCAGAATCAATCTGGTCATAATCCTCTTTGGTAAGCATCGGATTACCGATTCGTCCAGCAACTAAGTTTTCATACGACTCTAACACAGTAACAAGAGATGCCATGTGTTGCTTTGCAATATCTGGAGAGAAATTTTGACCATTTTGAATGTTTAATGTCACATTGCATTGCAAATTTGTTGAATTCTGTTGTTGAGAACCTGGTGTTGAGAAATTTGGTTCAAAACTTGAATAAGACAAAGAATATCCACCACTCTGAGTTGTAGTGCTAACATTTGTTCCGGAAGTACCATCAGCACTGAAAGCAGTCTGAATCTTCGGACTCGAAGTAGTCTCAACTTTGCTTCCTCTATAGTATAGACTAACATCTTGTTGAGCACCCAGATTCTTCATGATAGCAGTTTTCTGAACAACCAATTCATGTTCTTCAAGCTTCTGAATGAACTTACACAAATTCATATCTTCAAATTGTCGGTTATGCTTTAAAATCAAAAAATATGTTCCCCATTCATTCTGTGGTAACGCATCAGCTAGCTTATCAACCCATTCTTCATCTTCTTTCTTGATGTCCAATCTTTTCATTTCCTGGACAAGATGACAATATCTCTCAATAATCTTCCTAATCGTCTCACCTTCAAAAGTTGTAAACATATCAAAAGATTTTTTTAGTAATGCTCGTTTATTTTTTTATCATTTCAGCACTTCCCTTAAACTTTTTAATCAACGCTAACCAAATTAATCTACCAGTTCCCTCATGTTGAAGCAAAACGAAAATATCTTCTTTTACCGCTTGTTGGAGAAGACTAATCATCATCTTTTCACTGGTGTATCTTAATTTTTCATTCGGTGTAAATTCACTTAATGGTTTTTCATTTTCAAGATCATCTTTCGGTCTAGTGTAATCTTTCTCTAACGAAACCCATGCATCAAACTTATTAGCTTGCACCCAGTTTTCAAAATGCTCTTGCCATCCTTTAAAGTCCTCAATGTACATAAGCTTTAGAGGCTTTTGGAAAGTTCCCGTTTCATTTTCGATTCCAACAGTTTCGGCAACTATAACTGGAGCAGCTGGAGCAGTAGCAAAGGCTTTGTAAAACTCGTTATCCATGTTTCGGTAAAAAGTTTCACAAAATCACAATGTTCAAACGAGCTGGTCAAAGTTTCAAACGACCTGGGTTTAAACGATCTGGTAATCCTAATTGTCCTTGTGCGACTTGGACTGACTTTCAAACAACACGGAATCCTTTCACACGATCTAGTTACAATTCAAACAATTTGGTCAACTTCGTACTACCTGGTCCACTTCGTACGAGCTGATAGTGTCTCAAATGATCTGTTTTGGTGTGATCTGGGTTAAACCGTACGACCTGGATTCGATTCCAAACGATCTGAACCTCTAAGTCACTTCGCACAACCTGGTTTATCTCCAAATGACCTGAATTCACTTCGCACGACCTTGTAACAGTTTACCTCGTGCGAACTGGTTCAAAATTTCAAACAACTTGACACCTCGTACGACCTGGTTCTCAACTCGCGCGAACTGGGAACAATTTCGAACGACCTAACTAAAACTTACACGAACTGGGTCAAACCGTCAAACAACATAACACTTCGTACGATCTGGTTCTCAATTCGTACGACCTGGTAATATTCTCAAATGACCTGACCTAATGTTCAAACAATCTGATTTGTTTTCACCCAGCCTGGAACACTTCGCACGAACTGAATCACTTTGTACGACCTGATATCGAACGACCTGGTTCAAAAGTTCATGATTTTGTCCAATTTTGATCGATTTTAGGTTGAATTAAGTTCTGATTTCTTCAAGGATTGTTTAAAACTGTGTTTTACAGGTTATATCACAAAATCAGTCCATTTTATCCGTGAAATCTCAGTTAATTTTGAGAAAACGTGAAGAAAGTGAGTAGAAATGAGAAGAAATCAGATGTTCTTGATGAAATCAAGCTGAAATGGTAAGAACTCTTCCTCCTGAGCTCTGATACCACTTGTAGGATCGTTGAATCGATTGAATGAGTCGATCAGAAGAGTTCTAGATCAAATCAAAGGCGGAATTCAATGATTCGATCTTCATTGCAGCTTGACTAACACAAGGAATCACTTTAAATGTCGATTAGATGGATTTGAAACCGATTACAACTTGTTCGACACTTCGGCAGAGCTTCGCTACCGGAATCACCAAACGTTACAAATGAAATCACAACTCACCTATATATAGGAGTTCCAGTTCGCACCAAACATCATGACCCAGTCCATGCGACCTGGCACTTCGTACGAACTGGATCTGCCAGTTCGTGCGAACTGGTCCAACAACTCTAACTTCCTATTTTCTAGGTTACCGAGCTCCATTCTATCCAATCTAGATACAAGACTCGATACAAGACGAAGTCGACAGACATATGCACCAACATATCTGACCGCGAGCCGTCCAGACATCATATTTGCTGTCTGCAATTGCGCGCGATATCAGGCTAATCCTAAATCTACATCAGCTGGATGTCAATTTTTGGGTGACAGGCTCATTTCTTGGTAATGCAACAACCAATGGTGGCGATCTCCACAGCTGAGGTAGAATACGTTGCTGCTTCTGCATCTTGCTCACAGGTGGTGTGGATGCAACATCAATTAAAGGATTACGGTTTGACTTATCTCAATACTACCATTTACTGTGATAATGATGCTGCAATTCGAATTGTCAAAAATCCTGTCTTTCACTCCAAAACCAAGCACATTGATATTAAAGTTCATTTTATACGAGACTGTTTTGACAGAGGTCTTATTAAACTAGAGCAAATCGACACAGATGCAAATGTTGCCGATTTGTTTACAAAACCTTTCAGCATTTCAAAGTTTCAAGTGCTTGTGAATTTTCTGAAAATGATCCGATACACTGACTGAGCATGTTTTTATTTTTTGTAGGTAAATTTGTTCATAAAGTTTTCTTTTCTTAGGTAGTTTTTATTTATGCACAAATTTAGGGGGAGGAATTTTGAAAAATACAAAAACATTGAAAAAATTGAAAAATACAAAAACATTAAATTTTTTTGAAAAATACAAAAAGAAACATTGCGTGACACGGGAAATGAAATTAATTTTCACATTATGGTATATGGCTGACTCATGTAAGACCAGTATCGAAATAGTGTGACTCTAGAATGATATGTTGGTACGCTCTATCCTTAAGGCTGGAAACATTGACTGTTGCTGTATAGAATCTAAATTAATCCATGACCTCAAGAAAGAACGTCACTTGGAATTAGCTCATTTCTATTTGAATGCTTGTGTGATGTCCCGATACACACAATTTTGGTCTAGTTCTGAAATCTTTTCCGAAAAAAGTCGTGTATCTACTCTGTTTTGCGTGAGCAAAGACCTAGAGGTGCTAGGTAGCGCTAGCTTCTGTTTTGCGTGAGCAAAGACCTAGCTGTACGTCTGTCTCCTTATAGATCAATTTACACCCGAAAGAGGGCCTCAAGTGCCCAAAAGAAACCCCAAAACCTATATCAAACTGAGAAAACTCATTTGATCTGTACATTATATCATCATCTCTGCTTATGATCTATTCTGTTCTTTTCTCAATCTAGTCCCAGTCAAGGTTTCAGAAATCTATGACAGACATGTGGAAATATGTGGTAGGGAAACTGCTTGCATGATAGAGTGTGCTGATTAAAATTCTAGGATTTGATTAGTATTTGTTTGGGTGTTCATTGTTAAAATATCAAAACATGATAAAATTAGTTACAGGCAATCACATGGAAAAGGTCTAGGGAGATGAGTTTAGGTGGACAAATATACTAGCAATCATTCGGATCACTCAGTAGTAGACCAGTGTTGATAAGTGAAGTCAAGCCCAAAACATTGTGATTTAATCCCTGAGCAATTACGATATTTCCTAATTTTATTTTTGTAAATAATTGTTAGATATTATTTATTTTTCTGTTTGTAGGTTTTAGTCTCGTAAAACATGCTCGGGAAGGTAAGGGTTATTTAAGAAAATAAATGTTTTTAAATGAACTTGAAAAATTAATTAAAGTCATGAAATTGAGTTCGGCATCTAGTTCCGACTCGAGATCTCGGTCTCGGCCCAATTGATTCCGGCCTGGCCCATGAACTGGTGATATAAAAGGCGGTCTCGAGTCGAAACCTCATTCACACTCTAAATCTCTTCACCGTTCACTATAATCTCTCTCGTTTTCCGGCTAAATCTCCGATTCCGACTTGGTTGATTATCCGATTCCGACTTGGATTAACACCGATTTCGACTCATTAACATCGGTTGTTTGAAGGTAATCTCGATTAAACCCTTGTATTTGCTTGGAGATTACTTGAAGGTGTGAAGAAATGTTTGAAGATCCGAAGATGTTTAAGAACCCTAATTTCCTGTATAATTTTGTATTCAACAAAATTAAAGGGTGTTTATGGATTTTGATCCATAATTATATGATGATGCTGATCAAACATGTTTGTGTGGCTTCGACTCCGGTTGCGAGTGAAGACCTTCAAAAGGACTCGAGATCTGCTGGTTGCGAGTCGCAATCTCCTTGGTTCTGACTCAAAACTGGACTCGAGACCTGAGGTCTCGACTAAGGATTCCGAGTCGAAACCATCTGATTAAGAGTGAATTTCAAGGATTGTCCTTTATCTTTATACCTATTTTTAAGCGCTGTCCTTTATGATCAAACTTGACGAGTTTTGTCCTTTATGTTTTCATATTATACACGTTTTGTCCTTTAGGCCTAACCCAATTAGTTTTTTTTCAGTTAAATTTGGTCATTTGCTTTGCACATGAGGGCATTTTTGTCAATTCAAAGGTTGCAGAAGCTTTGAGCTGTAAATCTGTCGTTGAACTTACCTTTGAACTGACAAAAATGGCCTCATGTGCAAAACATATGACCAAATTTAACTGAAAAACTAACTGGGTTAGGCCTAAAGGACAAAACGTGTATGATATGAAAACATAAAGGACAAAACTCGTCAATTTTTAATATAAAGGACAACGCCTGAAAATAGGTATAAAGATAAAAGACAATTCTTGAAATTCACTTTAGTGGTAGGTAGTGGTAGTTGAAATAATAATAATAATAATAATAATAATAATAATAATAATAATAATAATAATAATAATAATAATAATAATAATAATAATAATAATAATAATAATAATAAAGGAAAGTGGTGGTTGTGGTGGTGGTGATGGTGTTTAACTCAATTAGTTAAGCAGCCCAATTCGAGATCACTGGTGGCCACCAAACCTCTTCATCTAATCCTATCTTCAACTATTTATAAAAGGGAATTGACCGGTAATAATCCCAATCAGATGTCATTGTCCATTGACGGTTACATCTTTGAATATTCCCCCCACCAGTCCTGTCACACCCCCAAAATCCACCTGCGGAATACCACCGCTTGGAGGCGTGACTGACCAGGATCCAGCCACCAATCATATTGAACAAGCATGTAAGTGATTATAAAATCCAACCAATACAATTGGTGTCCAAACAAAACATAGTTTAAGTTGCAAGCGGAAGCATAACGTTTAAAACCAAAACATAAGTTTAATTGTTTCAAAGTTTAACATGGCACACAGCTGTCCATGTCCCACCATGACTCTCTTCCATGCAAGCTCCAGCTAAGACCTATAGACCTGCAAAGCATGTAGTAACGAGTCAACAACAAGTTGAGTGAGTTCACAGTTGGGTGTTCGTTTTAAGTTGTTTCGAAAACAGTTTCCTTTATCTGGCATCTTGCCATGGGGGTTACCCCATAGTTGAAAACGTGACTTGTTTATTCCCGGTTACTCTGGCATTCCAGCCGTGGGGGCTACCCCTTGTTAGTTATCTGGCATTTCGGCCGTGGGGGCTACCCCATGTATACACTAGACTCGTTACCATATCGACTGCTGACTGTAGTCATGTTTATGTGCCCTGAAACTGTCAATGTCTATCATCATTGACGTGCCCCAGATCCATTAGTTCACGCCCGTCCTCTACGGCACGGTGTGAGGTTTGTCAGACCTAAATAGCGCTATCTAACTAATGACCCGCTCGCCATTGGCCCGACGATTAAGTCGATATAAAAAGGAGGGACTTCGTGATAGAGTTTTGGTCTAGTACGAGTTATCTGTCCATGAGGACGAGGAATTACATTCCTGAACCAATACCGTCCTACCCAAGAAAGGACGAGGAATCCATGTTCCTTAACCCCATTCCCAACCCCTGGGAATCCCATGCTTTGTAAGGGTGTGAACTCACCTTGGTTTGCTCGGAAGATACACAGAAAGTTGGTCACGTTATAAGTGGTCAACCACGTCCTAGTATGGTTACCACACAAGTCAGATACAACCCAAGTAACGCATATACATTTTCTACATGTATCCTAGCACGTTGCAAACAAGTGTTTCTCATGGCAGTCCAATTACATTGCACATCATACACCTTTAACAGTAACACATAAAGCCCAACAGCCCAGCCCAAACACCTAAGCCCGTAACAGTGTACAAGTCCAACTCAGTGAATGTGTGTACGTGGTCTCGAGTCGAGATTAGAGGTCTCGAGTCGAGACTGTTCGGTCTCGAGTTATACATGCGCTGGTCGAGACTAGACGGTCTCGAGTCGCAACCGGACCCGCAACCGTGGTCTCGAGTTATGCTGCTTTGTGTGAGGGAGCTGTGGTCTCGAGTCGAGACAAAGGGTTCTCGACTCGTAACCTGTGTCGCAATCGTGCTCTCGAGCTGTCACATGTAAGGTCTCGAGTTGTGACTTAATGGTCTCGAGTTGAGACTGGAGGTTTCGGCTGGAATATATGCTGATTGCCAGCATTTGTACTAGCCAATGGGATTCCGATTTCATGCAACACCTTGTACTATCCATACAAACATGTTTTCTTGTCTAACAATCAATTAAAATGGATCAAACAACTAGTTTTCAAATATTCAAGACACATTCATATCATGTTCATGTTGTTCTTCATGTATTCAAGTCATTCATCATGATCATTCAAACTTGTTCATCATACTTTAGGGTTTTTAGCATCAATCACAATCATAACATGAACAACAACCAAAACACTTGAACATATTCATCTAAGGGTTTCAAATCATCACATAACACCTCAAACTCGACTCTACACTAATCCGATTTCCACATACATGTAGCCGGTTTAACAAGCATTCGTTTCTTAGCACAAGAGTGTACAATCCGATTAACATGACATTATCTAATACATATATGCAAGCCGATTTCATGAACATCAACAATTAATGGTTTAAATCACATTTAGACACAAGATATCATTAACTCATCATGCAATATATCCGAAATCAAGACATGTTAGCCGAATCACATCATCATACACATCCGATTCACAAGAACATCATCATTCGTACAACTATTCTAGTTAAACCATGTTATCCATAACATCTAACAACAAGCATCATAAAACACTAACCGGTTGATGAGGAGTGTGTGAAGGAGAGTAGGTTTGTTGTCCGAAAGTTTCCGAGTGAAGAACACAAGCGAATCCGAGAGCTTGGCTTGCTACCCTTGATCCGACACAAGGTAAGAGGGTGGTGTTGCTAGGGTTTTAGTGAGAGAGAATGTGGGAGTGTGTGTGTAGAAGAGTGTGTGTTGTCCAAAGAAATGGCAAAAATGGCTAGGAGCATGAGTTATATACTAGCTCTTAAGTTGGTTCACCCTAGCGGGTTTTCGAGTGGGGTGAAGAGGGACATGGCCCAACCGGCCCAACAGTTACACTATTCACTCGAGACCGAATGGTCTCGAGTCGGGTTCTTGTGTCTCGGGTCGCATACATACAAGCATACATATAAACATAACACATAATCACATAGGATGTTCACTTATATCATTAAACCAACAAGTTAACTAGTCACATAACGTTCAAGCATGTTACATCAAGATACAACGAAAGGTTCTAAATTTCGAGTTGTCACATCATCCCCAAGTTGAAAGAAATTTCGTCCCGAAATTTGGTAAGCACTCACTGAGGAAGCTAGTTAAGTTGTATGGTTTTCCCGGTTTTCCTGGGGTGTCACATCCACCCCCTGTTGATCTGGAATTTCGTCCCGAAATTCCGTAGCTTCAGCCTCAGTAGTGGTTGTACTGTTTGCGAACAGTTGGGGATACTTTTGTTTCATCCGATCTTCGCGTTCCCAGGTGAACTCTAGGCCGCGACGTGAGTTCCAACGAACTCGAACGAGAGGTATTCTAGTGCTCTTGAGGACCTAAACGTCCCGGTCCGTGATTTCAACTGGTTCCTCGACGAATCGTAACTGCTCGTCGATAGTGAGTTCCTTCAGAGGAACTATGTGGGTTTCATCTGACAGACACTTCTTCAGATTTGACACGTGGAAAACGTTGTGAACTGCACCGAGTTCTGCTGGTAAGTTCAGTCTGTAGGCCACCCTGCCTATTTTCTCGATGATTTCGAAAGGTCCGACGTATCGTGGGTTAAGTTTACCTCGTTTGCCAAAACGAACCACACCCTTCCAGGGTGAAACTTTGAGTAGTACCCGCTCCCCAACCTGCAGCTATAGTGGTTTCCTGCCCTTATCGGCGTAGACTTTCTGACGGTCACGAGTTGCCGCCATGCATTGTCGTATTTGAGCGATTCGTTCGGTTGTGTCTACCACATGTTCTGGACCAGTGATCTGACTATCCCCCACCTCTGCCCAGCAAAGAGGTGACCGGCATTTACGCCCGTACAATGCCTCAAACGGAGCAGCTTTAATGCTGGTGTGGTAGCTGTTATTGTACGAGAATTCCACAAGTGGCAGATGCTTTTCCCAGCTGTTGCCAAAGTCGATTACACATGCACGAAGCATGTCTTCTAAGGTTTGAATAGTGCGCTCAGACTGTCCGTCCGTCTGAGGGTGATATGCCGTGCTCATGTCTAATCGTGAGCCAAAGGATTTATGCATTGCTTGCCACAGCTCTGAAGTAAAACGTGCATCTCGATCAGAGATAATAGAGGTGGGCACCCCATGCCTCGAAACAACTTCCTTGAGATAAACTTCTGCTAGAGTGGAGAACTTATCCGTCTCCTTGATTGCCAAGAAGTGTGCAGACTTTGTGAGTCGATCCACGATCACCCAAATAGTATCGTTCCCCCGTTGGGATCTAGGCAGGCCAGTAACGAAATCCATGGAAATTTGCTCCCATTTCCATTGTGGTATTTCTGGTTGTTGGAGTAGTCCTGAGGGTTTCTGGTATTCCGTCTTGACTCTTGCACAAGTCAAACACTTGCTGACGTAAGTTGCTATGTGGGCCTTCATGCTAGGCCACCAATACGTAGTTTTGATATCGTGGTACATCTTATCCGAGCCAGGATGTACCGAGTAGCGAGACTTGTGTGCTTCATCCATCACAAGCTCTCGTAAGTTGCCATAGAGTGGGACCCAAATACGTCCCGTTACGTAGTATGCACCGTCTTCCTTTTGTTCTAATCGTTGCCTTGAGCCGCGTAGGGCTTCAGCCCTGACGTTTTCTGGTTTCAATGCCTCTATCTGAGCGTCTCGTATTTGAGAAGGAAGACTAGAATGTATAGTGAGCTGCAAGGCTCGCACACGCTTAGGCGTAGTGTCCTTTCGACTAAGGGCATCAGCCACAACATTGGCTTTGCCAGGATGGT
>JARYGA010059632.1:0-28466 GCA_030545235.1 Helianthus tuberosus | reverse complement strand
AATGGACCTGTACTTCAAGTACACATTCCCAAAAGTAGAAGAACCATGCCTTATGGTTGTTCTTATAAAGAATTCTGGTCCTGCAAACCAATAGAATTCTCGGGCAATGAAGGACCCATTGCAACTCTACGCTGGATAGAAAAGACTGAGGCTGTTTTAAAAATAAGCAAGTGTGCTGAAGAAGAGAAGATAATGTTTGCTTCTAATTTATTTAAAAACTCAGCCTTAGAATGGTGGAACAATATCCTCCAGTCCAGAGGAAGTGATAGGGTTTATAACATGGAATGGGAGGAATTTAAAAATATGGTAGAAAGGAAATTATGCCCTCCCAATGAAAAGGAACAAATAGCGAATAAGTTTCTAAACCTAAGGATGACCGGGGTAGATAGTAAGGGTTATACTACCACAATCTTTGAATATGCTAGAATAGTACCAACCCTTGCATCACCTGAACCAGTATTAATCACCCGTTACATATGGGGATTAATCGGGGAGATTGGGCATGTAGTCAAGGTAGCTATACCCCAAACTATAGAAGAAGTTGTAGAACTAGCAAATACCTTGACAGATGAATTAATCCGTACTATAGAAGAAGATCAGAGGAGAAAACTAACCCAAAGACTTACTCAAGAATTCCGTTCTGGGAATTCAAATCGTAGGAATATAGGTTCTACCTCTACACCATACTGCAAAGCTTGTAAGAAGAAGCATTCGGGAAAATGCTTCGATCACTGCAATTTCTGTAAGTTACCAGGACACAAGGAAGAAGATTGCAGGAGAAAATCCACTAATGGACTATGCTTCAACTGTGGAGAAAAAGGTCACATCAAGCCGAACTGTCCAAAATTAGCTCCAGCCATGAACAACAAGAACACTAAAAATGCTAGAGCATTCGTTCTGACTGCAGATGAAGCCAAGATGATTCCAGACGTGATAGTCGGTACGTTTTTAGTTAATGATATCTTTGCTAAAGTATTATTTGACTCTGGTGCAAACCAAAGTTTTATTAATACTTCATTTTGCAAACTTCTAAATCCGTCATTAACTAAACCACCACAAGAATGTCTAGTCGAGACCGCAAATGGAGAAACGGTTAGGATTTATGAAATCTTGCAGGGAGCAAGAATAGAATTTTTAATCCAAAAGTATATTGCAAACCTTTACCCAATGAATCTGGCAGGATTTGATGTTGTTTTAGGAATGGATTGGTTAATAGCCAATAAAGCTAATATTTTATGTGATCAAAAGTCAATCCAAGTAAATTCACCAAAAGGTGAAAAGATCACAATTAAAGGAGATAAACCCTCTAGATCCATGAAATTCATCTCTGTGATGAAAACTGCAAGTTATATAAGAAAAGGATCTATAGTGTATTTGATTTCTATAATCACTAACACTAAAGGAAAAGAATTAAAATACATTCCAGTAGTGTCCCAGTTTTCACATGTATTTCCGGAAGAATTACCAGGACTACCACCGGACAGGGAAGTTGAATTCAGAATTCCTCTACTTCCAGGAACAGCACCGATTGCCAAAGCACCTTACCATTTGGCACCCGTAGAAATGCAGGAACTAAAGAAATAATTAGACGAATTGTTGGAGAAAGGATTTATACAGCCAACCTCGTCACCATGGGGAGCACCAATTTTATTCGTTAAAAAGAAGGACGGATCGATGCGTATGTGCATTGACTACCGTGAATTGAACAAAGTCACGATTAAGAATCGGTATCCATTACCAAGAATCGATGATCTGTTTGATCAATTGCAAGGAGCTCGATTTTTTTCAAAAATAGATTTAAGGTCAGGATATCATCAATTAAAGGTACAGGAAGATGTAACACCACGTAAAAATGTGTCCAATTATGTAAAGATACATGTCCTAAACTCTAGATATAAGAAAGATTGAGTTTGAAGGGCTATATTTGCCAAACGATAAAAACATGAAACCACATGGACTAAAAGTGTCAACATGCCAAACTTGAGCCTCTGAATGACTATACGTGAAGAATATATTCTTAAACGAGTGATTAATTGGATATAAGATGCCGTTTGTGAAAATAATCAGAAGATTATAAAACTACAAGGGTTAAACGTGTCAACATGTTAATTCTGACCTCTGAGTGACCTTTTAACGAACCCGAGGCTTTGAAATATTGAAATTTACTCTCAAGAATAAGTAGTATAAATTTCACGTGGTTTCGAGATCGTTAAGCGAGTTTTCAAGACTTTGGGTGAAAAGTGTCAACTTGATGAAACTTGCATTTATAGTGATATTTAACGAAACCGGGCCTAACGAAGTTTGTTTATACATCCTAGAGCCTCATCAAACGAACTACAAGGGCCTTACATGTCAACAATGAGGTTAAATGAGGTTTTAAACGACCAGGGACTAAAACTGCCATGCTTAAAAATGTTTTAACCTGGAAAACAGGTCTACGCGGCCCGCGTAAGACCTTACTTGACCTTTACGCGGCCCGCCTGAAAACCCCCAGCGCAGAAAAATCAGGACAGGTGTGGGTTTCAGTTGTTGCACTCCCTTAAACTCGTTTGTATCGATCCCATGGGCTCTTAAACGGTTTTATAAACCCACTAGGACACCTGGAGTGATCCTAGGATGTCCCATAACAGCTGCAAGTGATCCATGAAGTCGGATTTTAGTATAAAAGGAGCACTTGTGTAGTGTTCTTATGCACATAAGTTGCAACAACTTCAAAGGGACTCATTTCTGGAGCTTACAAGGATTAGGAGAAGAATTACAAGTGTAGAAAAGATAGCAAGGACCATTAGTAAGAGCCTTAATCCCTGCTTAGTCGTTTTTATTAGCTTAATTACCGAAAAGTCAAACATATCGTAATTTAACTTTGACTTTCGGTTTAATCATAATTGGTCTAGCCACTGATCAAAACGAAAGTGGTTATGGAACCATATTAAGGTAGGTGATTAACCATTAAAAGGGCACCTCCTAATTATTTCGTTTGACTAGTTAATTGTCGGGTCAAACTAGTTTGACAAAAAGTCAAACTGGACAGAAAGTTTAAAAATGAATTATATTATTAAAACAAAGGTTCTAAATTATATTTTAACATTCTAATGACTTGGTAATTAATATTAGAACATGTTTTATCAATCCTAACCCGACAATTATCAGTCTAAGGTCAGTTTATAACCGAAAGTCGCAAAAGCTTGACTTTTGCTTTGACTTTCAGTTCTGACCCGTTCAAGCTTAATCCTCCCATGTTTTAAGCTTCCATTAGGATCACATTACTCAGTAGTATAACCCTCTGGAGTTATAGTGCATGGTTCATAGTGGTTTGAATTATATGCTCTTGATCGTTAATATGCTTATAAATGCCATAAATGCCCTTTTGACATAAAAATGAGATTTTTAGAAATGTGAGAGGACAAAAACCTTTGTTACTGATTTATAAACTTGTTCTAAAACTTTGACATCAGTTTGAGGTCTAGATTCGGAATTATGCTCAATATCGTAATTAAGAAGCTTTTTATTTATTAAACGATATAATTAGCATAAAGCCTATCTAAACCCAAATTTTGACACCAAACTTTTTACCCACTGATGTAATATAATATTTTGGGATTTTTGAAGATTTTTATTTATTTTTAAACAGATTATATCATAGGGTTCTAGCTTTGATTCGGTAATTGTCGATTATACCATTTTCTTGAATAAAATGAGTTTTACATCACATATTGATACCAAATCTTTTGCTACTGATTTTATATGATAAATAAATATTTTAAGCTTTCTGGAATGATAAAAATATCAGCTTTTCTTATATAACCCGAAAATCGCTTAAACGGGTAAAGGCGGTGGAGTAACCGCTTGAAGATACAGTTCCTCCAATGGAGGTTAAGGAGGAGAGTTATGAAAAGAAGGGGTATATTCCCATTGGTACGTGTTCCACCTTTCGGCCCATGAGTCGGGGCCTTGATATGGCGATACTTGGTAAGGAGAACCGCTGGAGACACTGATGGGGTGAGTTGGTGTCCCGGTTGGCGGCTCTGGATCAGGATCATCATCCATCTCCATATCTTGGGATAAGTGGTCCTCGGGTCCTAAAGGATTATAACCCAGTGGTTCGTTAATATAATCGTTTGGGTTAAATTGGGTCGGGGAATAAGTTGAGTCAGAATGGTGAAAAGAATGGGAGTGTAAACAGTGGTATGAATGATGTGAATGGTGTGAATGTTGGGAATGGTGAGAATGTTGTGGCTCGTCTTGAATAGGCGGCCCAAAGGAAGGGTGAAATGATGGTGAGGAACTTAACGAGACCGGGTGTCTCGCGAATCAGAGCTAGTAAAAGACGCTGATGGAGTGCGCCTGTGAGAGGGTCCAGCATTGCTAGATGGTCCTCCCCTCATAGGACCTTTTCCTTTTCCTCTAACATGCGGTGGCATTTTAATTAGCAAACCTGTCAAAACAAGTAAAACAAAACATAAACGACAAAAGCAAAATTAAGAATAATCCTAGGTCATTTGCCTAGACTCGGAAGTCTAAGGAATGTGCTTATTGTGTCATTGAGATTAAAAACGAAAGGCTAGTGTTTAATTCACTCAATATTGGCTCTGATACCAACCTGTCACACCCCGATATTTCCACATATTACCGGTGGGCCGGGTGGGGAGTATCGTGACATAGTTGATATCATCATAGTCAATACACACAATATAGTAGCACAGCGGAAGGCTTGGTATTTAAATACTATTACAAACCATAGTGTCCGAGTGCCCAAATAAAAGAATATACAGACTGGTTGTAATAGAGATCCACATGCGGATCATAAAAACAAAATACAAGAAACTGAAATAACAGACTCCAGGCATCTAAGGAATTGCAAGATCCTCTTATTTGACACCTAGTAGCTCCAGCCTAATTCCGAGAGGTACCTGTCACTCAATCTTTGGAAAATACGTCAGTTTTCACGCACTTCTAAGTCTATTAAGAAAAGAAAAGCTTTATGCTAAGTTTTCTAAGTGCGAGTTTTGGTTAGAACAAGTACAGTTTCTTGGACACTTAGTTAATTGTCACGACCCCCGACCCACCCTGGACGGAATCGGGAGCCGTGAACAGCCCAGTGGTACCAGTGATTATTTTTGAAAAATATTGCAGCGGAAATTTCATCAGGACCGTGAGTTAGGAAAAATATCAGAGTTTAGAAAACACCGGATTTTATTTATTAAATAGATGGGATAAACCCATGTTTTACAATGGTAGCTTTAATAAGGGATAAATCCAATTACATAAAACAATATTTCTTAATTTGATTTAATTAATAAAATAAGCCACTTCTTGAAGCCTTTCAGTGCCGTATCCATCTCTTATTCCAATCTACTGTAATTACCTGAAACGCGTTTTAAAAAGGTTTTGTCAGCGGGAAATACTGAGTGAGTTCATTCTATTTACTAAAACGACTCGTTTGTTATAATTTACAGTATTAAGAGCGATTACAATGTTTCTGATATCAACCAACTACCCACAGTATTTGTCACTCGACCGGATCTGTGACTATGGTCATATCACTATTGGGTCATGTCACCCAATAATGGCGTATATCACTGTTAGGGCTTATTTGCCTAACCTGTGTTAGGGCTTATTAGCCTAACCCTGTGAGAAATTAATATTGTGCACAATACCCCACATACCGGCTGTAAATTGGTGATTACAAAGACTTAATCCCTGTAATTATAACCTTGAAAATAAACATGCTTTTGAAAGTAATTTGATAAAAAGAGAATGACTCACATTATAAGCATGCAGATTCATACGGGCAAAGTTTAGCCTACAGATAAGCCTTGATATATTGCAGATTTATACAGGCAGAGCTTAGCCTATTGATTTAGCCTTGTAACCTAGCGCACACGAACTAGGTAGGTAACTTAATACAGCAATTACGATAACTCACGAGATTAAAACCCTCACAACGAATGACAAAGTGCAATCACTTAAACATCCATCGGATTCACAACGAATGACAGAGTATTTCCCGAGTTCGGGTGGTACTCAAACATCCTGTCGGAATCACGACTAATGACAAAGGATAGCGCTTAAACATCCGGTCGGATAGTTTCAATCGATCGGACATTGAATCGTAGCAGCGATCGAGTTAATACCCGGTATTGTAGCAGAATTCGAGCTAGTGTGTGTTTCTGTAGTATTTGGATGATATCTCAGTGTGTGAATTGAATTTTATTGTCGTTCAAACGCCATAATTCAAGTCCCAATCCCCTCTATTTATACGGAGATTTTGGACCCCCTCGCGTGACGCGAGGGGTCACCCTTGTGGCTTCGCGTGACGCGAAGGACAACCTTATCTCATATGGTTGCCACGTGTGTCTGGAGTTCAGCTGAGTCGACGGAATTGATATTTTCGAATTTGACAGCAAGATATGTGGATAATTGTCGAGTAGGGAATACCCCCCTTGAGTTTTAGGGGCCCTGATCCTGATTCTGATTGTTCTGAAATTTGTAGGGTTTATGTAGAATTACTTGGGTGTCTCAATTAGGGTTTCCTATTAGACAAAATATAATAAATAATAATAGTTTTGGTGAGAGTCGTTATGGTTTGGGATAAAAAGGAAATAAAATAGTTAGAAAAGAGAATGGACCCACTTTGTAACTTTAGGGTTCAACTAGAAAACCTCATAGTAGAATTTTGGGTATAACTTCTGAGTTATTTAAAAATATCCAGTATCATGAAGGAAAACCAAATGTAGTGGCAGATGCTTTAAGCCGACAGTATCACGAAAAGCCAAAAAGGGTACGTTCTCTTAAATTAAATCTGCAAGTAGATTTAAATGATCAGATACGAGAAGCACAAGGATCAGTAATCAAGGATGATACTGAAAAACTAAAAGGTATAATTAAGGAATTAAAACAAGGAATAGATGGAATTTGGAGATTCCATAAGAAGAGAATGTGGATACCTAAATTAGGAAACCTACGTCATCGTATATTAGAAGAAGCCCATAAGTCTAAGTATACGATGCATCCAGGAAATGATAAGATGTACTAGGATTTCAGAAAGAATTTCTAGTGGATAGGAATGAAAAAGAACATAGCAGCCTATGCTTCTAAATGTCTAACCTGTTCACAAATTAAAGCTGAACATCAGAAACCCTCAGGTTTATTACAACAGTTAGAAATGCCAGTATGGAAATGGGAATTGATAACAATGGACTTTGTTACCAAATTACCCAAAACAAGAAAAGGCAATGATACTATTTGGGTGATTGTAGATAGGCTAACCAAGTCAGCTCATTTCCTACCAATGAAGGAAACTTTCAGTATGGAACAGTTAGCTAAATTATATGTAAATGAAATAGTTTCATTACATGGAATTCCTTTATCAATTGTTTCTGATAGGGACAATCGTTTTACCTCCCATTTTTTTGTCAAGTTTCCAAAAAGCAATGGGAACCAAGTTAAATCTAAGCACAACTTATCATCCTCAAACAGACGGGCAAACCGAAAGAACAATTCAGACAATGGAAGACATGCTTAGAGCTTGTGTAATTGATTTTGGAGGTAATTGGGAAGATCACTTACCTTTAATAGAATTTTCTTATTATAATAGTTATCACACAAGTATAAATGTTGCACCATTCGAAGCACTTTATGGACGAAAGTGCCGAACCCCAGTCTGTTGGGCAGAAATTGGGGAGAAGCAACTATCTGGACCTGAGATAGTGCAAGAAACAACCGACAAGATTATTCAAGTAAATGAACGACTAAAAACAGCACGTGATCGACAGAAGAGCTATGCCGACAACCGACGCAAACCCTTGGAATTTCAAGTAGGAGATAAAGTATTATTAAAAGTCTCTCCTTGGAAAGGAGTGGTAAGATTCATCAAAAGAGGAAAGCTAAGTCCCAGGTATATTGGACCTTTTGAGATTATTAGAAGAATAGGACCTGTAGCCTATCAGCTACAACTGCCAGAGGAAATGGCAGGGAAACATGATGTATTTCATGTATCTAATCTCAAAAAGTGTTTAGCTGATGAATCACTAGTAGTGCCTCTTAAGGATATAGAGGTAAATGAACAACTCAAGTTTGCAAAAAGGCCTCTACAGATTGAAGACAGGAAAGTCAAGAACCTCAAGCACAAGAGATTAGTTCTAGTCAAAGTGAAGTGGGACTCCAAAAGAGGACCTGAGTACACATGGGAGCTGGAATAAAAAATGCTAAGGAAATATCCACACCTATTCCAGTAGATCTCGAGGACGAGCTCTAAAACAAGGTGGGGAGGATATAACAACCCTATAGAAAACCGACACCCTCGAAATATTTCTGACACCCCAATATATATTAAAATGTCCCTATATGTCCTAAAATACACCCAATACGTGAAAACAGGCCTTGAATACCTTAAATATTATTCAAAATAATTAAAAATCAAGTTTTTGGGTTTAACGCGGGCCGCGTAGCCCTTTGGCTACTCTTACACGGGCCGCGACAACATAAAGACAAGGCAAGCTCCGGTTCTAACACGTGTCCGACGCGTGTTGAACCTAGTCGATGACCCGGATCACCTAAACCCTACCCGGGCTACTACGCGGGCCGCGTAAGCCCTGGTCTTGTTTTACGCGGGCCGCGACAAAGTCAAAATCATGCCCTATATAAGAAGGGCATCGGCAGTTCAGTCGACTCGCTCAATTTCTTTTCTTAATCTCGAATTTTCACATAGTAGAAGCTATACTCGGGTCTAATACCCCCTAAATAACGAAGTTCTGCTCCGTTGTAAGTATCATAACCCCTAGATACGTATTAGATACTCTGCCCGATTGATCTAGGGTTCCGTAACGGCTGTCGTGGTTCTGCCCGACGTAGTCGTTGGAATGCCGTCTCGGGGAGAGTATTACTAATGTTAAAATGGGTTATTATACTAACACGTATGCATTTGTGTAATTTATAGATAATTCCCAGGGAACCCTTACAGAAAATCTAAGACAGCAATGTGAGTTTATCCTCTTTTTGTGTAAACCTTTTTGTGAGTAATCTCCTTTTTGTAAATTGTTTTTACAAAACCTCACACGATTAATTATATATTAAGCAGTTATTGAGTATTTGTAAGAATACAATTATCATGAGTATGTTGGGGTTTTGTATACAAAGTTATGTTACTGCATTGCGAGGGGTAACATTTCCACAAGTCGGGTCTGACAGTACCATGGATGTTAATTGATATGACTTGGAAACAAATATAATTGCGAGACCGCCCTCAATATTGTACAATGGTTTTTATTAAACTTGATTAAACTGGGATTCACTCACCAGTATTTCCCACTGACAAATGTTTTTAAAACGCGTTTCAGGTAACAAAATGTGAAAGCCAAATAGAAGTAAGCTGGACAGTACTGAAGGCTTGGAAAAGTGGCAATAAAGTTACTTAAAAAGAAATAGATGTTTTTATTAAATAAAATAGGATTTATTCCTATGAAAATGTGTGTACTACAAACTTGGGTTTTATCCCATGTGTTTAATATTATGAAAATGTGGTATTTTACTCTGATCCAAAATTTCCTAACTACGGTCCTGATGAAAATTCCGCTGCCAAGTTAGACAATACGCGATACCACCGAAACTGGCTCGCAACCGCCCGTTTCCGTATTTAATTAGGGGACGGGGGCTGCGAAACTTGATATCCATAATCCGTAGGAGTTGGATATTCAAATGGGTTATACCCAGATGAAGCTGGGTATGTTGGTATTGGGTTTTCAAAACCCACTGGCGATGGCGGTGGTGCAAAAGTAATTGGCGGGGGATCATCTTCCGGCACCGCGTGTGAAGGTCCACCCATTTGTGGATCTTCGGGAATAGGAGGGTATGTGCTTGAAGCTTGAGGGGAACTAAATCTTGGTCCCCCTCGCAAGGACATCTGTGCATTCCTCCTTCGCCTAGGTGGCCAAGGAGGTGGTTGTGGTGGTTGTTGAGGTGGTTCCTCAACGGGTAAAGGCGGTGGAGTAACCGCTTGAAGATATGGTTCCTCCAATGGAGGTTAAGGAGGAGAGTTATGAAAAGAAGGGGTATATTCCCATTGGTACGTGTTCCACCTTTCGGCCCATGAGTCGGGGCCTTGATATGGCGATACTTGGTAAGGAGAACCGCTGGAGACACTGATGGGGTGAGTTGGTGTCCCGGTTGGCGGCTCTGGATCAGGATCATCATCCATCTCCATATCTTGGGAGAAGTGGTCCTCGGGTCCTAAAGGATTATAACCCAGTGGTTCGTTAATATAATCGTTTGGGTTAAATTGGGCCGGGGAATAAGTTGAGTCAGAATGGTGAAAAGAATGGGAGTGTAAACAATGGTATGAATGATGTGAATGGTGTGAATGTTGGGAATGGTGAGAATGTTGGGGCTCGTCTTGAATAGGCGGCCCAAAGGAAGGGTGAAATGATGGTGAGGAACTTAACGAGACCGAGTGTCTCGCGAATCGGAGCTAGTAAAAGACGCTGATGGAGTGCGCCTTTGAGAGGGTCCAGCATTGCTAGATGGTCCTCCCCTCATAGGACCTTTTCCTTTTCCTCTAATGTGCGGTGGCATTTTAATTAGCAAACCTGTCAAAACAAGTAAAACAAAACATAAACGACAAAAGGAAAATTAAGAATAATCCTAGGTCATTTGCCTAGACTCGGAAGTCTAAGGAATGTGCTTATTGTGTCATTGAGATTAAAAATGAAAGGCTAGTGTTTAATTCACTCAATGTTGGCTCTGATACCAACCTGTCACACCCCGATATTTCCACATATTACCGGTGGGCCCGGTGGGGAGTATCGTGACATAGTTGATATCATCATAGTCAATACACACAATATAGTAGCACAGCGGAAGGCTTGGTATTTAAATACTATTACAAACCATAGTGTCCGAGTGTCCAAATAAAAGAATATACAGATTGGTTGTAATAGAGCTCCACAGGCGGATCATAAAAACAAAATACAAGAAACTGAAATAACAGACTCCACGCATCTAAGGAATTGCAAGATCCTCTTATTTGACACCTAGTAGCTCCAGCCTAATTCCGAGAGGTACCTGTCACTCAATCTTTGGAAAATACGTCAGTTTTCACTGGTAAATACAATTAACTGGCTCATTTGAAAATATTTATGAAAATTGATTTAAGTGTACAAAGCACAAACCATTTATAACTTGGGACAATTATTTAAGATAATCTTGTATACCGTTTTACATGTTTGTCATACATATGGGGCCGGTTTGGAAGCCGGTCATGATTAACCGACTCACCACTATAAAACCCACAAAGGAGTTATCCCCAACATGTGGGTTATTTAGCATTTTGCATCTGTCAGGTGTATGCCTACACCCTGTGCATAGGTCGTGGACATTTACAAATGAAAAGAGCCAAGGATATCCAGGACACGGTCGTATTAACCCCCAATGTTTATGTTATCAAACAAAACAGATTAAAATGGGTTATGTAAATTTATTAATCATAATCCGATTAAATGATTTCATACCCGACCAATCGGTATTATTATAATACCATATCCCAAGCCCGTATAACGGAAAATAAGTGAAAAGTATTTACCTGAGCTAGATGTGTAAGGATGTAACTCAGCCGTATATTTCCTAAAGCCTTATGAAAATACCTTCTACCGAAGCTACTCAATCTGTATGGAAGGTTTATTAACCTATTAGGATACTAACGGGTCTTTATTTAAGTCAAAGACTTAGACCGGTTAGTTTGAAAGACACTTAACGGTTCTAAACACTAGATTAAGCGGAGACCGGAATGGAATGTGATTTAGACCCAACAAGTTTGGATACTTGTATAATATGGGTAAGCTAAACACATTCTGGATTTTGAAGATTTAATGATAAGGTTAAACCCAATTCAGCTAATTTATGTAAACTAGTTACATAAACCGAACCGAACGCATAAATGCATAACAGGTAACCAAATGAATTATATACAGGTCTCATATGTTATTATGCTTAAAATATGTTAATATATCAGTAGGATGTTAACATATATGCCCAAAAAGTATTTAACCGTAGGGGTATTTTGGTCATTTTACCCTTTATAAAAGAGGTTTTATAGTAAACTGGTATTCTGGTCTTAAATAATCTGTCAAAATATTTATTTTATGTTGTTATAACAGTAAGATATCATTCATATGTGAGGTTTGCCATTTATGGCCAAACTATGCCCCGAAAGGGTATTTTGGTCATTTCACATATGCTTTAAAGGACATTTTTGGAAGTCTGAGTTCATGACTTGTACCTACTGTAATAATATTAAAATTTATTTAAAAATTCAGTAGGTAATAAGTCTTAGGTGTTAAATATGATTTTAAACCATACTATGCACCTAATTAGCGTAAAAATCGCTAATTGACGATAATTAAGATGTTTATGGAAATCTGAAATTTTGATCGGTCTTACATGCTCAAAATACTTTATTTAATATATAATATCAGTAGGAAAAGGTTTGGCATTCAACTCATATGTTAATCTCATTTTATGAATGAAAAGGTATAATCGTCATTTACCGAATTATATAAGAACTCCATGATATGGTCAGATTATAATCTGATCAAAAATTCCAAAAATCCCTAAAAATAATATCTTAACAGTAGGTAATGATTTTTGAGTCAAAATCCATGTTTAAACATGCCTCTTGCAAGATAGCTTAATTTAATTAATAAAAAGTTTCAATTTACGATATCTTGCATAACTGTAATTTGAGACCAGAAACTGATGTCAAATTTTCGGGACATACTTATATATCAGTAATAAAGGTTTTTGTCCTTTCACATTTTAAAAAATCATGTTTATTTGACAGAAGGGCATAATGGACATTTATAAGCATAATAACGAAACTTAGCATATAATTCAGAATACAAATGACCAGGTAATATAACCTCAGAGGGTTATACTACAACATAATATGCTCCTAATGGAAGCTTAAAACATGGAAGAATTAAGCTCAATCAGGTCAGAACTGAAAGTCAAAGCAAAAGTCAAGCTTTTGCGACTTTCGGTTGCGAACCGACCTTAAACTCAGAATTGTCGGGTTGAACATGCCTAAACATGTTCTAATAGTAATTACTAAGTTATTAGAGTGTTAAAATATAATTTATAACCTCTGCATTATTAATTTTAATTATTATTAACAAATCTGTCCAGTTTGACTTTTTAACTAAGTAGTTTGACCCGACAATTAACTAAGCAAACAAAATAATTAGGAGGTGCCTTTTTAAAGGTTAATCACCTACCTAATTATGGTCACATAAGCACATTCATCTCGAACAGTGGCTGGACCATTTGAGTTTAAACCGAAGGTCAAAGCCAGATTACGATAACTTTGACTTTTCGGTTTTTAAATTAAAAACTGAACTAAAGAGGGGGCTAAGACACTTACAAAGGGTCCTAGCAATCTTTTCTACAAGAACAAGCTCCTTTTTTTTATCAGGACCCACCAGATGAGAGAGTAGGAAGAACTTGAATGTTTTGTGCAATGAAACAAAGCACCAAGAGGGCCTTTATATAGTTGACGAGCATGAATTTGGATCATCATAGGTGTTATGGATGTCCCAAGATGATCACATGTGTCCTAGTGGTATTCTAAAACTAACAACATGCTCCTGGTATCGAATTGGAAGTGATTAAGTCGGTTCTGAGCTGAAACCTGCAGCTGGAAACAATCTTCTGAGCTGGACAGTCTGTCGCGGGCCGCGTAAGATTCAAAGGGGGTCTACGCGCCCCGCGACAACCGTGTTTTCAAGTAAAAAATGTTTCAGAATTGGCAGTTTCAGTCCCTGGTCTTTCGTAACTTTATTTAACTTCATTTTTTGGCACTTTTAACCTTTGTAGTCAGTTTGTAAAGGTTCATGGGAGTATAACCAAACTCCGTTAGGCCCGGTTTCGTTAAACGATCACCGTAAACATAAGTTTCTTAACATTGACACTTTTAACCCGAATTCCTGGAAACTTGTATAACGATCTCGAAACCACGTGAAACTGATATCACTTATTCTTGAGAGTATATTTGAACATTACGAAGCTCCGGGTTCGTTAAAAGGTCACTCAGATGTAAGAATTAACATGTTGACACGTTTAACCCTCGTAGTTTATAATCTTTCGATTATTTTCACAAACGACTTCTTATATTCAAATAATTACTCGTTTGAGAATATATTCTTCGTGTATGGTCATTCAGAGGCACACGTTTGGAATGTTTACACATTTAGTCCCTTTAGTTTCATATTTTCATCGTTTGTCAACTTTAGTCCTTCAAACTAAATCTTTCACATGATTAGGGTTTAGGACACGTGTCTTCACATAATTGGACACGTTTTTACGTGGTGTTACAAAAACGCCATATATTTGGTGACAGTTCTTGTAGTATTAAAGAAGAGAGAGACAGATGACAGTGAAGATTGTGAAGAGAGATCTGATTAGGATTTTTAATTTATTTTTTTTCGCTTCTATTTTTTTCCCTGTGGTTGTAATATAATTTTCCGATTGTAAAACGCCAAGTTACCACAAACGCCAAATATATATAAAAAATAATAGAACAATGGGTCATCTTTTCTAAAACGCCTTTGAATCTAAGAACAAACAATCGGGCGTCATCCTAAAAAGTCCTGACCATACTTAGTATGGATTAAGCCATTCAGGGAGATATTCTGACCCCTTGGGGTTCCAATGACATACGATTTGAAAAAAGCCATAAACGCCAAAATATTAATACAATGAAACCATTAAAACGCCATATAATTATTGAATTTGGTTAACGCCAAAAAATCTTAAACCCGAAAAATAAATTAACATTGTGAAAAGCGGAATTGGAAAAGCAAAAGATAAAATGACAAAAAAGCCCATACGCCCTAATTATATCGCGCGCCACGTGTTGGGCCAGGATGCGTTCTCACACTTTTGTGCGTTTTCCCCTGATCTCGTTCCTATATATATATATATATATAAATATATATATATATATATAGGGGACCGCTAAAATGGAAACAACTTCCAGTTGTAAGAACCAAGAGAACCACTTCCTAGCCACTAGATCAACAAGATGGATGGACAAGATTAAAAGTATTTAAAAATAATATTAAGTATTTTTTGTCTTATTATGTCTTTAATATTTTAATCCAAAAGGGTAGTTTAGTAAAATTACTCTTTTTTGTCTTTTTGTCTTTATTGTTTTTTTATTACTTTTTTGTATTATTATATTAGTTTTTATTTTTTAAAGATAATTTTTTTATTAAAAACATTTTTAAATTCAGATTTTTAAAACTTTTTACATTTTACGTTTTACGTTAAAAATTTTACTTTTTACGTTTTACGTTAAATTTTTTACGTTTTACTTTTTACGTTAAACTTTTTACATTTTACGTTTTTACGTTTTACGTTAAACTTTTTACGTTTTACGTTTTACTTTAAACTTGTTACGTTTTACGTTAAAAACTTTACGTTTTACGTTAAAAAGTTTACGGTTTTAACTTTTACGTTAAAAACTTTACGTTTTACGTTAAAAAAATTACGTTTTACATTAAAAAGTTTACGGTTTAGCTTTTTTTTTCAAAAACTTTTTTACACAAAACGAACGCACCCAGAAATCGCAACTCGGTAGGTGTCTCAGATAGATTGTTATCATCATCGACTGGGAAAAAATAAAAAATCAACAACAAAAATCAAAAAAACAATGTTTGGATTCTTGAAAAAAACGGGGTTTGGCTCAAATTTTCCCTATAATCAGAAGCTGCAAAGTGGGGTTGCAGGTTCAAAAATCTACCATCCACCAACCGTGCCGCGCCATCGTCATCAAAATATAAGTTTTTTTTTTTGCATCATCACTGCCCAAATCCAAACGGATCAAAACTCACATAGTTCACTGTTCGAAATCTACCAAAAAGCACCAGATTCAAAACATTCAAAAAGCACTAGATTCAACATATTCAAACATTCAAAAGCACCGAGATTCAAAAACATTCAAAAAAGCACTAGCAAAAACCACCAGCAAACATTCAAAAGCACTAGCAAAAACATCCAGATTCAAACATTCAAATCACCAGCAAAAACCCTGACCAACAAACACATAAACGTCATCAGCCATAAAACAAACCGACGAGAAAAGTGAGGCCAAAGATATCGCCACCAACTCCAACGCCACCACAACCAAACACTAGGGATGGCAATGGGTCGGGTTTGGGACGGGTTTAGGTAATCCCAACCCCAAACCCGATTAGATAAGCTTGTCCCAAACCCGTCTCAAAACCCGTCGGGTTTCTAGCGGGTAAATACCCATCGGGTATCAGGTATACCTGCGGGTTTCGGGTAACCCATTAATTTTAAAAAGTTTACCCGTTGGGTATACCCGACCCAAAACTCATCGGGTAACTACTAATCAGATACATTTAGTATTATCACTCAAGCAATATATCAAATAACTATAATGTATACGGGATAAAATACCTATATGTATAGAAAAAAAGATGTATTATATATTCACAAATTTAAAAATATATAAGAAATTATATCGGGTAAACGGGTTTACTCTATCGGGTAATTGGGTCGGGTAAACGAGTATATCACCAAATCCCAAACCCATCCCAAACCCACGAAAAAAATAAAAACAAGTCCCAAACCCAATTAACCGACCCCAAACCCGTCCCAGATGTGTCGGGTTTCAGGTTTACCCATCGGGTTTGGGTTCGATTGCCATCCCTACCAAACACCAGTAGCAGGGGCGGCGGAGAGGAAAGGGAGGCCAAAGATACCGCCGGAAAGCCGCCGGAGATGCCGCCGCCGTCAATCCTCACTGGCACCCTTCACCACCGTCGCCGGAGAAACGAGCTAGGGGGCCGGAGAAAATAGATTGTGTGGTTTGGTGTTTAGGGGTAGCCGGAGAACCGAGGTGGGGCCGTCGCAACGAGGGGGCACCGTCACAGGTGATCAGGTGGGTGTGGGTGACCCACCACCACCGTCGTCGTCAATCCTCGCCGTCACAGTTTACTTCAGGGAGCGTGGGTGACAGGGCCGGAAGTCCGCCGTCAATAGTGATCAGGAACCCAAAGATCTCCGGTTTTTCATGTAGCTTAAGAGATAAAAGATCTCTGGTTTTTCATGTTAGATTTTAAGAGAGATGGAGATAGAGAGTTTACGAAACTTGTTTTCCTTTAAAGGAGAAAACCTATTAATAGAGTTAAGTTATTTTATAAAGGCTCCTAAAAATAAGAAGTATAAGAAAATATTATAGAGTGACAAATGTCGAAGAACCTAAAACCAAAACCCACTACACCCCCACCCAAAACTTAAACACCCACCCCACCACCACCCAAAAACCTAACCCCTAATAATGCAAGCCATAAAAAATGATGTACTTTTAAAATCATGATTTGAGAGAAATTCTATTTAAGGGAAATACAATAATAATTACCTCTCCGGCAAGATTGGGTATAGTGTAGTAGACTCTCCAGCTTGTCCGGGTAAGATGGGGGTACCTCTCCGGCGAGACCGGGTAAGATGGGGTATATGTTATGTTAATAGAATTCCCTAAATAGTACCATGACCTGATGTCTAACCTGTTTTTGGAAATATAAATCTGTTAAATAGATTGACCTTATGAATGCTGTGTATATTACCGCATGTGAAATATATGATTATATAGATATGTATATCTATAAGGAAATACAATTTTATATACCCACAACTCAACATCTATTCTGCACTTACAAGTAACATATTTGAGCAAAATTGGTTAAAGATTATATTTAATTGAGTAACTGAATTTGATTTTATGTGTTCTAATCGTCCCCAAAGTCCAAATTAAATCATGCTACTAGTTGTAGCCGTCAATTATCTTCAAATGGTTCATGTTCTGAATATATTTCTTTCAAATGGTCTTAAATGGTTCATGTTCATCATGAAATCAATCTCTGAAATCTCAAGAGTTCATCAAGTAACACATTTAGATAAAAAACGGTAGCAAAGCCTTAAAGTACCGAAAATCCGGTATCGATAACGATACTATACCGACAGATTCAGGACGGAATTCGGTACCCACTTCTTCTCAAATTCGGTATCGGTATGTTTTATACTTGTTGCCTAGGAAAAGCAAAGTAAAAAAACAGAATAACAATAACGAGTATTGACCCGACCCGAATGAAACTGACCCGAAAAGTCAACATTTGGTTGTGAAAAATCTTAACACTAGAAAATGGACCCCAGTGGAAAAAAATCATGGGTCCGCCAATGAACTTACCCACTATAATTTAGGGAAGAGTTTGGTACCAACCAGTATTGAAAATCCCCCCCCCCCCAAAAAAAAAGATAGTGGTACTGAAACTATGTAGATAAATGGTTAAAGTTTTAGAAAAAAATACACACAAAATACTTTGAATGCTTTTTAATTATATAAACATATACATTTACACGCTAAAAAGCAAAATTACATAAATAGGAACTCTTATAATTGTATGAATAGGGTCCATTCAAGAACTCTAATCAATAATTTGGATCGATTCAACTTTTGTATGCATGTTTGTTTTTTTCATATTGTTTGTGTTGTTGAGTGGGTTTCAATAGTTAGCATAAAAGAAATTGACCCTAGATAGCCTTCATGGTCATTTTGCAACTTTTTAAGTATGAGCATGAATTCAAGTACTTCAAATTACTTTGGATATGTTTTCTTGATTAAGTTGCAGTTCACTGACGTTATATTCTATCAAAATCCATTATTATTTTCAAAATTTTCAAAATTATTACTTAAATATTTACGTTTTTAGAACCACTCTCATCTATATACTATCAAAAGTAGGGATGAGCTCGGTACCAACCGGTACCGAAAATTAGGGGTGTGAACGGTTCGGTTCGGTTCGGTTTTTGGGTAATATCAAAACCGAAACCGAAATGTCGGTTTTCAGGTTTTAAAAACCGTTCGGTTTCGGTTTTTTCGGTTTCGGTTTTTCGGTTTTTATGTCGGTTCGGTTCGGTTTTTCGGTTATTTCGGTTTTTGGAACAAAATTATATAAGATTCAAAAAATAAAAAGTATAATTTATATTATAACAATATTTTTATATGTTTACATTTAAGTTATTATAGTTAACCTCTTTAATTAATATTGTTTACATAAACCAAACCTTCTAATCTATTTTTATGTTTCTTCAAAGTTTTTATTAAATTTAATTTTTATATTAAATTTTGTTATATCTTATAGGTAATAATAAATCATTTCAGTTATAATGTTTTTATTATAAACACTTAACATTCAAGAATAAAATTAACATTTTCTACTAGCATTGGGTTAAACACTTAAACAATGTAAACTTAAACATAAAAATATATGGATTGTAACTTATCGGTTCGGTTCGGTTTTTTTCGGTTATTGAAAAAATTTATCCGAAAACCGAACCGAAATTTTCGGTTATTAAAAATCCGAAAACCGAACCGTCGGTTTTTGTTTCGGTTCGGTTTTTTCGGTTCGGTAATTTCGGTTACGGTTCGGTTATTTCGGTTTTCTTGCTCACCCCTACCGAAAATCCAAAAAATAGGTACCGGTATTGAAAATACCGGGTACGGTAAGGTTTGGTAAAAACCAGGTACCGGTATAGATCAGTATTTGAAGGTAAAAACTAGTAGCAAACCGGTACCGAAAACGTAAAATGTCCGTACCAAATCAGTACCGAAAATTGAGTCGGTTTGAGAAATTTGACATCAGTGCCCGATACTAATTGCTCATCCCTACTCGAAAGTGCTCTACATATATGGGCTCTTTAAAGTCATTTGGTTAGAGAAAGTTCATTCCTTTAGAAAGTGAACTGGACATTAGAAAGTGCATGTATTGTATATCTTTAGGGTGTAGTATGTGTGCACTTTAGGTGTTCAACGTTTTTGTTCGGAGACAAATGGGCCTTGAACTTTTTCTTAAACCATCGTCTTCTTATATGACTTATTATGTCCCTACTTCAATGGTAGATATTCATCTCTCTATATAGTAAGACGAACTTGTAATATATAGTCATATTTTGTAGCAAATAAAGGATGTAAAATGTAATTCTTTTATTTTTCAGATGGCCATTGAAAAACATAGTTGTAAAGTCTCAAAACTTCATTTGAAGACTCACGACTCAGGATTTCAATATTTTCTTGGAGACTTTGGTTAAGTTGATTCTCAAGATCATCATCTATTTTATATGTCTTTTATTTTCTTGCAAAATATATTTTTCGAACTTAGATTCTTTTTTACCATGAAGGAAGTTTAAAACCAAACGGAAACTGAATTTGTTTAGTTCGTCGAATAATCACTTTGAAAACTGAAGTAGTGCTTTTGATGGATGGAAGATACTTTTTGTAGGCAGAACAATTAAGTAAAAGGCAATGTTTTCAGAACCGGACCGGAGGTCGACCCGGTCGCCTTACGGGGCCAAAGGTCGGACCGGTCCGACCGGTTCGAGCGGATTTAAGACCCGGATTACGTTTTAAATTATATAAAAATATAATATAAAATATATGTTATGTGCATAGTTTAAAATATGAATTTATAAAAAGTAAGCTCAAACTAAAATTAAAATAATTAATAAACCAATAAAAAATAATTTGGTAGAATAATAATATATAACTTAATAAAGTTAAATTGCAGTTGTAAGTATAAATAAGAAATAATATAGAAAATAAGGATAGGTGGTGAGTTGGTCGTCCTCCTCCTGTGGCCCAGTGGGTATTCCCATTGGGTTTAGTTTGGCCGGCCCTCCTTTGGGAGGTCACCGGTTCGACTCCCACTTGTGGCTTTAGGGGGGAGGACACCCGTGCGCAATGATGGTGAAAAACCCACCGAGGAGGGTTTGATCCTGAGCGTCACCCCGGTTTTAATCCGGCTGTTACTCTAGCGAGGCAACTTGTGTAGAGGCAGTACGGTTTCCGGGGGAAAGCCTTCGACCCAAGGTTGGTAAACCCAGCGCTGGCCTTGCTATCTGGGCCCTTAATCTTGGCGAGGGCCCGCGATTTGCGGGTGTGACAATGGTCACCATTATGAAGTTCACCTTTCAAAAAAAAAAGGTGGTGAGTTGGTCCACAAGAAAAGAAGAAAAAGTCAAAAAAAAACATTCAAACAATAAAAATTAACTTTTGGTTTAAAAGTTAAAACAAGGAAGTCGTCTTCTTCCTCTAGCTCTCTGCAACTCCAATAGAAAGCTCTCATCTGCCCATGCATAATATGACCGGCCCGATTGACAGCGCAGACCGCCGGCCACCGGCCCAATCGGCGGCCCAATGTTGATAGCGGATTTGGGGCTGAACCGGCCCGGAGAAGGTAGCGGGTCCCGGCCGGACCGGTCCGACCGGCCGGCCCGGTCCGATTTTTAAAACATTGGTAAAAGGTGGAAGCTTATGTGTGTGGCAAAAGATCCCTTTGTAGATTTATGTTTAAATCACTACTACTACTGATGTTGATTCCATAGAACTACTTGATGTAACAGATTAAATTTCCTTTTTTTATGTAAATTCAATGCTTCAGCTCGTGTCATTTGAATTTTGTTGTGTAAAGCAATAAGTATGTGATTTACAATCTCTATACACAGTCTATTTTTAGGTTAATCGAGTTGTTGCAATGTGGTTATAATCAAGTATCATGATTTTGGTGTTGAAGAAACAAGCCTATATGAAAATCAGATGGCCTTCTTAGAGTTTCGTTTTAGTGAATGATGAGAATAATAATTTTTTGTCAAAATTTGAAGTCATATTTTCGCTTACTATTTTATGTTTGTTTATCATCAAATGTTGTTTATAAGGTATTTATGATTACTATACATGCACATGGTGATCTTTGTGTTTTAATCATTTAAATATTTTAACTTCCTTACCTTTGCTTAATATCGTAACTAATTTTTCAATTATTTTATTAACCATTAAAAGATTAATATAAAGTAAATTATAAATATGAATGAGTTTATAAGTTTATCAACAACTTCATAACCCGTAAAAAAGTTTATAAGTTTGCTTAGCCTACAGATTAATATGTCAATTTATTTGTAGGTTTTTAATTATCTATTAAACATTAAGAATTAATATTAATAACTTTCTCGAATCCGAAAGACAATCACAGGTGATAACCTAGTTTAGTATATAGAAGATAACTTTCGACGTGATATCCTAATTAGTAATTAGAGATATTGATTTGAAAAAAAAATGATTTATACTAATTTAAACGGGTCTACATATTCACATACCCAAGTGCCTATTCACACCCTCATATACGCCTCGTATAGGCCTATACTTCAGGTATAACCTTTTTCAATTTTCAAGAGAATATCTGATTATGTCATATTTTGTTTTATATGCCCCGTATATGCCTCGTATAGGCCTCTACGGTGCGTATAGACTAAAAAGACCATTTTAACCCTGATTTGAGGCTATACGCATGGGTAAATTGGTCTTTTTTGCCTCTCTTATATAAAGGGGTTTTTAAAAAGAACACTTTTATAAATGGCAAATTACCATTTTAGCCCTGAGTTTGGCCTAAACTGTGGGTGTCTGGGTGTCTTATAAATGGTAGTTTGCCATTTTTTTATTTTTTTTTTATTTTTTAATCGTTTTAGTAAACCTTTAAAAAGAGAAAACAAAAAAATTTAAAATATATGTCGTGTACAAGGCTAGACTATACGTCTAGGGTTGTTTAAAAGACTATTATAACCCTGAGTTAGGGCTAGACTGGAGGCAACAGAGGGTTATAATGGTCTTTTGGACCACACTAGACGTCCAGTCTTGCCCTATATGCGGCATATATATATATATATATTCTATTTTTAATATCAATAACACTAATATTAAAAAGAGAAAACAAAAAGAAATATACACCACATACAAGGCTAAACTAGGCATCTAGGGATGTTTAAAAGACTATTATACCCCGAGTTAGGGCTAGACTGGGGGCAAAACAGGGCTATAATGGTCTTTTGGACCACACTAGATGCCCAGTCTAGCTCTGTATGCGGCATATATATATATATATATATATATATATATATATATATATATATATATATATATTGTTTTCTCTTTTTAATACCGATACCACTAATATTAATTATAAAAACTCATATTAATATCAATGACACTAATATTAATTATAAAAAAACTCATATTAATTACAATAACACTAATATTATTATACGATGCCTATACGAGACTCGTATAGGCCTGTAGGTGTAGTATAGGTCATGTATAAAATGTTTGTAAAAAAATCTTATATACGCCCCATATTGGCCTATATGTGACATATAGGCGGCATGAGTTATATACGAGACCTATACGAGGGGTCCTATACACCACGTATAGGCCTGTTCGCGTCGTATCGGAGAAACTAAACCAAAACTGACATGAGTCAGGTACTGAGTTTTATGTAACCTTATACGCCCCGTATAGACCTATACGAGGCATATACGAGACATAGAGTATGCAAATAGGCAGATAGAGTGTGTGGATAGTTTGAGCCATTTAAATTAAGGTTAGATATAGCATGGTTAGCATATGTATTTTTGTTTTTAAAAATATAGTTACCAAATATGGTAGTCTTTTTTTTTTTGAACGGTCACTTTCTTGTGTTTGGATACCACGCTTCTCAAATTGAAGAGTTCTGTTGCCTCATTCAGTCAGACTATGTTGTATTAATCGGGTCCACGTTGGCTTCAGAGTTTGGCTTGACATTCCCTCAGGAAATCACACCGCCGACTGCCACTTGACAGTCGTTGTGCCACCATATGATCACAGTTCTCTAGCGTAACACACGGTGAGACGAAACCCGGGCGAGCTGGAATTCGAACCGACTATGATGAGAAGATTTTAAAATTCAACTTTAAAACTAAAAAAATCTAAGAGTGAGATTTGAGAAGACAATGACATCACATATATTAAAATCGTTTATTAGAATAATAAGGATCAAGTATTATCCTTAATTATCTATATATTAGGCTATGAGGTGTGGATGGAGCCCCATGGGCTTTATCAAGTCCACCTAAGCTCCAACTCAGCCATGGAGCCCCCTTTAAATTGCAGGGTGTGGATGGAGCCCCCTATTAACCAAAATTAAAAAAAAATCATTGGTTTAGAACATAGTCCCCACCTGAAAACGCCCCTCTTCTCTTGTTAACATGTTGGCGGAACTTCAATGGCGCCCCGGCTATGGCGCCGGGGGTGTGGTGGATGGCGGAGGGGGGCGCTATAGGCGTCCAGGTGGCGAAGGGTGGCGCCCCACACCCTCCAGCCTTAAAAGAACCATTCTTATGAATAGTAACACTACTAAATATTAAAGGGTAAATTACACTTTTTCGTCTTTATGTTTTTATCGAATTACAATGGATACCCTTAATTATAGTGATAATCCTTTATTTGTAAAACACATTATACCATACATCCTTTGGCCCTAACCTAGGCTTTACCTTCATCAATGAAACACCCCATTAATTCAACATAGCGATTTACATGAAATACATTTGATTGCTAATTAAATCAAAATAGCATTGTTAACTTTGTACTTTTGAGTTCTAGAAGATACTAAAAAGTTTTTGAATCAAAAAAGAAGATACTAAAAAGTTTTTGAATCTCTCTCTTTTTGAAGATAATTGGATGTCATACGTATTTGGAAATGACAAAATAAAGTCAGTAAATATATATTTCTTTTTTAAGGCGAGGGTGTGGTATAAAGCCTCTAGGAGCTTTATTACGCCACCTCAGCGCAACGTCATGTCCATATGATATCACACAGGGAGTGGCTTTGGCTGAAGATAGCGCCCCCTTTAACTTGCAGGGTGTGGCTTTGGCTGAAGATAGCGCCCCCATTTAACCACCATCAACTTCGAAAAATGCCAAGGCTGCTCGTTAACGTGCTAGCGGAAGGAGGATGCCCCCCTCCCCCTAACGGCGGCGGTATGAAGGTTGGCGCCCCCGGGGCGCTATGGATGCAGATGTGGCGGGGTGGCGCCTCCCATACCCTCCGGCCTAACTGCCAGCAAATACCTTATTAATCACCACTTGAAGTTCAGCAAGCAGCAAGAACACAGCAAAAAACAAAACAGCAGGGTAGTTAATTGTTAGATGTTTCTTATTAAACTTTATTTTTATTTGTTAACGAATTAAAATATAATTTTGTGTTATTCTTGTAATATTCCAAGCCTCAGGGACTGACAGTTTAATTAGTTTAATTATAAAAGGGTGTGGGATCTATAAAACGGTTGACGACAATACAAGTAGACAGCAAAAGGTGTGGGATCTATAAAACAGTTGATGACAATACAAGTATACAGCTAGGATAGTTGATTGATTCCTCAGCGTGCATTCAGTGTTGGCCTACCTCCTCAAATGGAAAGCTATATATAACGCTAATACGAAAGCCAATCTCAATGTTCAAATGAAAAATGAATAAACCAGCAGTTATCCCAAAAACGGCCGATGTGAATTCCATTATGGTGGCTGCACTCAGCCACGTCATAAGCGGCGGCAACAACGATGGTTCTGTGATTGGAGAGCGCCTGGCGGAGGAAGAAGTATGCGGCCATTGTGGAATGCAAACTCCGGATTGTTTAGGTTGTGAGTTTTTCCAAGCAGTGAAGAGAAAACGGAAGAGTGAGTATAGAGGGGTTAGTTTAAGGCCCTCGGGGAAATGGGCTGCGGAGATAATGGTTCCTGGGAAAGAGCGGAAGTGGCTAGGGACTTTTGAGACGGAGGAAGAGGCCGCTAGAGCTTACGACATCGCCAACCTACGTTATCGAGGAAAGTTGGCGAACACAAATTTTCCTGCGGAGGAGTATCTGGAGATTCAACCACAAGAAAGTTGTCACGTCCACAAAATGAAGAAAAGATGAGAAAACACGAAAAACTATATACTTGGAAAAACTTATTAGCTAAAAGAGTGTATTGTTTTTTAAAAAATTGCCATTTTTTTAGAAAGAGTGTTTTTTTTAAAACTCATTTACTAAAAAAAGTCTTTGCCTAAACTCTTTTCTTTTACCAAACGATTTTTTCTTCTACATTTATTGTGTTTTATTTTTTAAAGTTTTCCTTGCCACTAGTGGCAACGATGCGATTAGCAAGAGTGTCTATATCATAATCCCATTGGATGACCTATGTTTGAATATTCAAGTGTGTTGTGATATATTTTATTTTACCTATACAAGTTAACGCCTGTGAACACATCTTTAGTCCATGTCCCCCTTCATCTTGGACAAAGTACCCATTGTTGTTCTTGTTGTATCATCTAAAAAGTTGTGCATGGATTCCCGAAACTTTAAAAGTTTAACTATAACATCATCCGTAGTGGGATAATATTTGGGCGTGATTTGCCTTAAAAACTCCTGAAAACGCCCAATGACCGCCTCCGGGGACGTTTTTTTAAAAAAAAAAACTTGAGAAACGTCCTTTTTTCCACGCCCAACGTCCAATTCTTTGGCCAATCACATGCATTCTTGCTTTTGCTTACCCAATAACAATTTTTGGATGTTTTTATTTAATTGTTTAACACCCCTTTTAACATAATGTCATACATTCCCACTACATCCATTTTAGAAAAACGTCATAATATCTCATTGCTGACTGGAATATCCAAGGATCTTCCTTTACCACTACACATGGTCTAATGTTAAGTTAGAAACAGTATTACCGATATGACCGAATAATGAAACAGTTGCCCTATCGATCCAGTAATCATATTGAGTTGACCAAGTTCAAGAATCAGATAATATTATATTACGAGGGCCATTTTACATAAGTACATGGCCCACGTTTTAAGAACCATTTTACATGGTTCCCACACTATCAGTTTCCATAGAATTTACGTCGAAAGTTTCTTATACACTAAACTTACATTGTTGTGTATGTAATTAAATTTTCAATTTAAGAACTATATTGCAATGTGTAAAATTAACGTTTACTTCCTCTTAAACTAGATATTAAGAAAATTGTTCTATTATGGTCTTCTTTTAATGGTAGCAAATTTTGTGAGGGATTATTTCCTACGGATATTGGGAGACCATTATTGGGGGTTCGAGGTAGCATTCAGCTGTAGAGGTTGTATCTTATGCCTTTGTAGCCTCGAGGGCCGAATCTTAGGTGCTACAGGACCACATCTTAAGAGACAGTGGCATATGTGGTATGAATTCCAATTATGTTTGTGCTTTGGCTTATCATCGTGATACAATTCCAAGCTTCGACTTCAACGGTTTCACAAAAAATGACTTCGCCCCCTAAACCCAACATGCATTGGCGAGTGCTTTTTTTAGTAAAATTGTCCAGGACATTGAAGCATAGTTTGACTTAACTGTTAGACAAAAAGCCGTTTTTGAATGTCTACGAGCACCACATGCCCAAAATTTCTTCTTGCTGTACCTATAGATGAGTTAGGCCAACATATATCGTCGGGTTTCAAACGTTTCATGTATGAGCAAACAACAAGGATATGGATGTAAGTTCTCATACCTAGAAATTTGCAAAAGTGAAAAATTAACACGAAATGAGACGTGAGTTGACATATAACTTCTAAATTATTATTTTTTGTGATTTTAGTTAAAATATAATTATGTATTTCTTTAATAACTTTTCATACATAATGCTTGATTAAATCAATATACATTCTTGTCCCCTTTCTATTATTTATTTATGTTTTAGTGTTAATTCTATAAAAAGAGAGCCACGTAATTTTAAGCCATGTAAAATTCATATGACTTATTTATACTATATCATAGAGAAAGGATTCTATACAAGACACTTTTTTCTATACGAAGCCTATGAGACAAAGGTTTGAGCACAAATGGTATTGGCTTAAAGGGTAATTTAGTCCTTTCTCATTTGAAACAATTTTCCCATTGATTTTCAAACGGCTATAATTTTTTCGTATGTTAATATTTAAAAAAAATTACACCATGTTAACGAGCATTTTATTCTCTTTAATTCGAGCAGGCTATTACTATAGTTTTCTTAAAACAAATTGCAGGATTTTAAGTACACATTAGTCCATTATGTGATTATGTGATTTTGAATACGAGCACATGAATACGTAATTTTGAATATCTATTACGTGTTTACACATTCAACATAAACCATTACGTGATTTCACTTTCAATATAAATTCATTACTTGATTACAAACTTCAATATGATTTGTTATAACTAATGTTATTACAATTATGCTTATAACGTAGTCACTCAGTGTGTTTCACATAAAATATTATAACGAAATCACGTAATCACGAAATAAGTATTCAAAATCACGTAGTCACTTAGTAACACATAGTCAACTATTGTTACGTAATTACGTAATCACTTAGTGTAGTTTCACATTCTATAATGAAATCACGTGATCGGTATTCGAAATCAAGTAGTCATGTGGTGGGTATTCAAAATCATGTAATGAGTATTCAAAATTATGTAATTTTTTTAAGAAAACTATAGCAATAGGCTGCTCGAATTAAAAAGAATGAAATACT